>JAOEHY010030485.1:2555-12867 GCA_025447955.1 Psilopsiagon aurifrons | reverse complement strand
GGATCACCTCCCTCGACCTGCTGGTCACGCTCCTTTTGATGCAGCCCAGGATACAGTTGTCTTTCTGGGCTGTGAGCGCAGATTGCAGCCGGCTCGTGTTCATTTTTCCATCAACCAACACCCCCGAGTCCTTCTCCTTGGGCTGCTCTGAATCTCTTCTCTGCTCAAGCCATCTCCAAATCAGTTTCATGCTTCTAGTACAGTGGGTCTTCCCAAGCATAAAACCAAAGCATGTTTATTGTGGAAGTGCCAACTTTACTCAACTAAAATCAAAGTTTAAACAAAGTCTTTTCTACTTCATAGAATCACAGAATGGTTTGGGTTAGAAAGGACCTCAAGATCATCGAGTTCCAACCCCCTGCCATGGGCAGGGACACACCACACTAGACCATGCAGCCCAAGACTCTGTCCAACTTGGCTTGCTGTATTCATTACAGATACGTACTTAAGGGAGGAACTATATTTTGTTATGACCTTGCAGGAAATCAAAACCCCTCAAAAGTAAATGGATTTTTCCCTAATAAAAAGTCTTCTGTCTGAAATCTCTGGAACCATGTAGAGGACTTTTCAAACAGGATGCCTATGTTGGCGAACTGGAACATCATCTACTTTATAGTTCCAGTATTTCCAGTTACTCACTAAGAACAGAACGTGTAAGTCTCAGCATTCCCAGGACACGCCAGATTATAATGTTTTGGTGGGATTTTCTCAGGCTAAAAACCGAACCCTTGTTTTAGCAGCAGTTCACATCCGTTCGATTTGAAGTGCAGTTCTCAGTGTCAGAATAGGGCAAAACCACAACTATGTGGGAATTTCAGCAAAAAACCCAGCCCCAAACCCGATAAGGAAACTATGTGAGTTATTTCTTCTTACCCAATCACAGGAAAGGCCTATAAATTTCGCAGGACAACACTGTTTGGTCTGCTAAGGAGTTTCTATATATATCACACATGTATCTTTATTCTATGTGATTAAAAATAATGCCACATAACAGCAATAAGGCCACAAAAAAAGGTTCAAACTGGAAACTAAATATAAATGAGGAAGCAGGAAATTAAACAGGAGAGTTCTGCAATGTTCAGAGCTAGTTAATGACAGTGCCAAAAGTCACAGCATAAAATCACTCACTCCACTATAGAGCTGAACTTCAGAGGTCACCCTGAAAAGATACAGAATGATAGTTGCTTTCCCTACAACTTTTGCAAAGCAAACTAACCCACTGCTGCTTCAGGAGGCTCCCATGGCATCACCATCACTGATTTGCTATCTGTGCTTACAGCTGATTCTGTCCAAACCCACAACTGAAAGCATCCATAGGGAGGCATCTGAAAATAACTCAATGAATGAAGATACTTGCTTTTAAATTATTTCTAGACACAAAAAGTCAGGGCTGGAAGATTGAGATACACACGCTCTGGCTCTGATGGAGTTACCTGATTCTTATGGGCTGACTTTGTGAACAAAGACTATAAAGGAAAGCTAGCGCTGGACGTAAGTGCAAGTCTGACAGCATGCATGTCGGACTGCAGGGTAACGGGCTGAATCACAGAATGGTTTGGCTTGGAAGGGACCTGGAAGCTCATCCCATTCAAACCCCCTGCCAGGGCAGGGACACCTTCCACCAGAGCAGGGTGCTCCAAGCCCCTGTGTCCAACCTGGCCATGAACACTGCCAGGGATGGGGCAGCCACAGCTTCTCTGGGCACCCTGTGCCAGCGCCTCAGCACCCTCACAGTAATGAGCTAAGACATCAATCTCAATCTCCCCTCTGTCAGTTTAAAGTCATTCTCCAACTTGTCCTAATCCTGCATGCCCTTGTAAAAAGCCCCTCTCAGTTTTCTTGTCACCTTGTTTAGGCTCAGGAAAGCTGCTGTAAGGTCTCCCTGAAGCCTTCTCTTCTCCAGGCTGAACAACTCCATCTCTCCCAGCCTGTCTTTTAGCTGCAGTGAGCTGCAAATGCCAGCAGTAGAGGCCATTCATGATAGAGGAGGTCTGCTCCTAGTGATGGAGGTTGTTTATTCTGTTTCTACATGCCATCATGCACAAGTAAAATCTTGATTAATCTTCATCAATTTAATTTGTTGGGGTATGGTCAAAAAATAACTCATGAGAAAGTGCAGAATGAGACTTCATGAATTTCCTTTGCTATTGCCTGTGGGTAAGAGGGTATCCAAATGTCTCAGGATATAAATGAGTGAAAACCTCAGCCCTGGAGACTGCAGCACATCAAAATCCAGACAGTAAGATTCCTTACACGGAAGGCCAATTGGACTTCCACTTGTCTGATGTGACATGTTTGCACTGGAACCATCTCACCCCTGCACCTGCATAAGCCTGAACAGAAACCATCTTCTCCAGTTACCTGCACCAAGCTTTAAGCTCAGTGCTTAATGCTTTTAGCTTTAGCTTCCTCAAAAATAATTGAGCTATTTCTGTCCTCCTTGGAGATGCTGAGACCCAAAGCACTTTTATCGAAGGACCATGAAAGCCCAAGGGTCCACTAAAGCTACCAGAGGAGTGTGAAACATCCCCTGTCCTGGGGATACAGTACCCACTCCCCATTTCTCCTGATGGATTTACTTGTACAATTTAAAATGAAGCACTTCTTTACACTTCAGTTTTCCCACAACAGATTTATTTCCATTCAGGAGTTTCCCATGAAGAGGATTCTGTTTGTTTTCACTTTTTTACAGCAGAATTTCAGCATTCTGTTCTCTAAAGGCTGCAGCTTGCAAACCAAATTCTTCCTTTCAAGTACAGAGCCACATGTTCTCAAAGGCAAACTGCTTACACAGATAACAACCTCCCCAAAGACTGGCAAATTTCCATTTCAATGCCACAGCAGTTTAATTCTTCATCTGGGGTGTCTCTTCCAGCACGCAGCATCACTTGCTGGTTATACATGTACTAACAGCCTTTGAGCTGTGGTTTTCCCCTGCAGAAGCAACACCACATTTCAGGTCATGAGCGAGTTGTTGTTACTCTGGGGAAACAAAAACTAACAGAAACCCCACAGAGGATCTTTCTTCCTGTTGCAGTGTCTGACATGACACGATTCGTAGTTGCTCCCCTGTGAGTCCAATTCTTAAATGGCAGGAGTGAGATGTACTGCAGGAGACCCGTGTAAACAGAGCTGCTTTTGCAAGCAGCCAGCTCAAACTGAGAACACCTCACTGTATGGTCACAGACATTAGAAATTAAAGCCTGGCTCTACCCTCTCCATTGTTCTTTGTGCTCAAAAGGAAAAGCATTCTGAAACCTGCCTAGAGCAGGCAAGGGAGAGCCAGGCTTGGGCAAACCATTTAATCAAGAGCTAAGGGTTAGTGCAGGAAACTGTCTCAAAGCAAGTGAGAGACATGACATCGATGCTTCTCCTCCCTACATCACTTGCAGTGAAATGAGGGAAGATCCTTCTCCCAAGAGAAGAAATGTCACTTGTCACTCATTAGAGGAGAGGGTAAGGAGTGTGTGTGTGTAATATATGGATTATTTCTATACCGGACCTGTGTTTGCACTCTCAGGTACAGACTGTGGCTATCCTTCAGGAGATCTGCAAGTCCTCCAACAGTGACTCCCCACCACCTCGATTTCTTCAGGGCTAAACCTAGAAAACTACATTCCTTTTCCAAGGAGCACCCATGTATAAACCAAAGATTCCTCTGACATACATCCTGCTATGGGCTCAAATATCCACTGTGGCTCTCATTAGCTTGTTTAGCTTTTGACACAGTATAATCTGTAACAGGCATCAAAGTGTGAACCCCAGAGTCAAAGCGTTAGCACAGAAAGCAAAAGAACTGAAGTCTCTCAGGGATTCCAATTCCACATTTTGGCCATTTAAGTTCATGCTTATTTCCACTCAAACTTACATCATTTCTTGCCTTTCTAACCCTTTAAGGCTTTACATCAACTAAATCCAGCTCTGTCAGAGCTGTACAGCTACTCACAAGCTCATCAGTGCTACTTCTCCTTTGAGTAGGGGGTGGCAATAGGGATGGTGTCTCCTCACAACACAAACTTAGACATAATGAAAACACAGTAATTCTTTCCCAAACATATGCTAAGACTGAATCAAAGGGAAAATGATCACTCTCTCCTCAAAGAGCCATCTGGGGGATGGTAAGCATCCTAACGGTCCAGAGACTGACCCAAACTACAATAACAAACACTCCAAACAATCACCATCTATTCTGCAGAAGAAAGCCAGAGAGCTTTCTGCAGCAAGTTCCCACACAATCTCCTGCCACCTGCAATCACAGTGCCTTGTTCTCAGTAAGAGATTCATTCCTCAAAGAGCTCTTGACCATCTTCACTGACAATGGGATCAATTTGACCTTCTGGGCTTGTGAAAATCGCAATCGAGTGGTGCCATTCAAGAGTGGAAAAATCAATGCCTACATTAGGGAAGAAATTCTCTTCTCTCCTCCTCCTTGTCATAAACTGGACAAAGCAATCTGGGTACAGTGGTTTGTCACTAGAATCCAATGGTAAGCCACAAACTCCCAAGTGCACTCACAAGGAAACCAGCCAAAAGCAAGCTTCAACATCCGTTAATCAAAAGTAACCTCTTAACTCCACAATGTGGATCTTGGCTTGAACATGTACAGGACATGGGGGGCATCTATCAGTACCTCTCAAGAACTAGTAAAGCTTAGCCTACCTTGGCTGTCTTCACAGCTGTTTTGAGCAGTTCTGAATACCACATATAACTAAACCCCTGAGAGACTAAGACAATTCAATTGGCAAGGAATAAGGTCTTGGTAACAGCATCTACGTACAAGATCTGCTCTCCATTCCCACCCACTGCCTTCCTGCAGAGTAAAGCACGAATTCTTACTCTCAAGGAACTCAACATTCTAGCTTCAAGATCCCTTAAAACTACTTCAAGTTATGAGAGACAATCAGGACCAGCAGCTTTGGTGTCGAAAATAAAAGTAATTCATCTGTACAACTAAGACTGTCCCTAAGAGCAGCTCCAGAGGGTGCAGAGAGCTCTTACAGAAACCACAGATCATTATCATCATGTGGTGTAGTGGAAGATATCCCTACCCATGGCAGCAGAGTTGGAGCTAGATGAGCTTTAAGGTCCCTTCCAACACAAACTGTTCTATGATCTGCTTTAAACAGAGAGCCTATTTATGCTTCCAAACCAAAGCAATCCTAAAATACTTAGAATTCCTTGAAAGCTTAAGACCAAACATGTGCCTGATGTTTGTCACAGCCCATAGCACACCACTGGATATTATCCACCTGTGAGCTCAAGATCATGCATCCAGAGGCTCCTCAGCATGAACCTATAGAGAACAATATGCTACCACCACCTTCTGCATCTGTAACCAGCAGCCTCAAGTAAGAGAATTTTAACACAGAACTTGAATTCTGACAAGTGAGAAGCCAGAGTTGAACTAAAACCATACACCAGTGGCGTTGCCAACAAGAAAACATGGAATTGCAGATAAACAGCAACAGGAGATCCCATTACCGATGCAATTCTTATTCCTCCTCTTGGTGACGTTGAGGGCTTCCCCTCACCTTACAGAGCTCTCAAAAGGTTTCTCCCCACTCACATGTCATTCATTACTCCTCTGGTGCAAGTCTGCTTGCAACTCTCACTACAGTCTTAGAGGTTGACAGCTGTCCCTTTTTTAGGGGTGCAGTATGCACAGACCTATCTCCTTAAGACAAAGAGGCAATCTCCAGATTGGCACAGGATTGTACTCACGACTTCCCACACATAAACAAACACTCAGCTGGGGTAAAATGAGGTTCATTAAAGCCCTCAGCTGCTCCAGGTATTTGAAATACAGGACTCACTCCTCAACACTTAGTGTAAAAAACTGTTTTCAAACCTACATTTTGGTAGGCACCCCTGTGTTCTCAGTGCACATTCTTATGTCACAGAATTGAGCAGTGTTAGCAAGCTGCAATAGAAACGGAAACATCAGACTGAATTTGGAAGCACTACGGAATGATGCGTTACCAGGAATCGTTCCTCTTTTTCGAGCCAGCGCTGATCTTCTTCCATCTCTTGTTGCTGTCGTATCAATCTCTCCTCCATAAGATGTGTGGGTAGAACCTGGCTCATTCCTCGTATGTCCAAAGTGCCCGAGTCCTACAAACCAGAGTGAGTTTATTCAGTCTCACAACTTAGAAAACAGCTGCAAGAATTTAAGAGATTATAAAAGAACACATTCTAAAAGCCCAAATGCACAACAGCAGTCGAGCAGAGTTCCTTCAACTCCTTATAAACTAAAGCAGACCATCAGGGGAAACCCCTTCCCAGTGGGAACATTTAATCTTGCTCCTCATCACTGGAACCGGAACGATTTGGAGGGTTCTGTTCTGTGTTTCAGTAATGTCACTTCATACACTGCACTTGATTTAAGCTGGATGACAAAACCAGATACATCTGTTTTGCTTTCCTGGTCTCGAGCAATGATGTACCCATCCAGTTGTTAAAAGCTGCAAGACACACTTTTTACTCAGAACAAATACGCTTCTGAGTTTCATCTGACACTTGCAAAGCATGTCACAGAAAGCATTTTATTAATGGATTTTTGAGCCAGGTTTTGTCCATGTCTTAAGCTTACACTACTCCATGTACTATATCCCAGTACTGTCTGGCAATCATTAGCAGCAGTATTTTTAAAAGCCAAGGGGAATTTGGTAGCCAACTTCACCAAGATTATTTTAGGTAACCAACTCCCCAAGCTTTTGTGAGAACTTTGGCTGTAACTTATGATTACAGACACACATACAGAATTTACACGCTTTCACCACTTTATTCAAGCATGACATGCTCAGACTGTTGTTTCTAGTGCCAGTCATCTACAGGGATGCTGCACTACTTGGGACTACAGCCCCCAGCTAAATGCAGTGTGAACAGCAGCAGCACTGGCAGCAAGTGGCAATGGCCAAATCGACCAAGAGTAAGCAGAAGACTCAAGACTATCTGCTCACCTATATTTTAACAGAAAAGCCTCAGTTATCACTTAAATGTTTATGAGACGCACAGGGAATAGAGCCCTGGTTAGAGAGGAAATACTTAAGACAGAAGCTGCACAGAGTGAATCTTTGTGGGAGGATAAAACGGAATGAGAAAGTATAAAATACTGGAGGAGAACAGGAAAAAACAGATGGAAGGTTAAAGGGGGAATTCATTTGATGTTCTTTGCAGCAGCTCCATGCAGTCGTGACAGGCTGAAAGGCATCCAACAGGACCCAGCACCAGAACAGTTTTGCAGACCAGGTAATTTTCTGTTCTGCAAACGGTTCCAGAGAAGCCCTCCATCCTTTAGCTCTGCTGGGTACCTCCCAGGGGAGGTATTTTCAGACAGCAATGATATTGCATATTTTTACATGAGTGTTCCCATCTCTATTAACAGCAATAAGTTCCCGTAAAGCCTCCTTTCAACAAACACAGAATGCTATCACTCAGTGAAGATATAATAGCTTCACCAAGATTTTGTGTTGAGAGCACACTTATGAGAAATCCTATTTACTGCACAGAGTGCAGCAAGAGATGTGTCACTTCACGATACCTCCATGTTTGGTTGCCACACCGATATTTCCTGAGGCCGATGGTTCCAGGAATCTGTCTGATCCAAGAGAGAAGCCTGCCCTGGATAAATGCTGCCTGCCATGGCTGGTATTCCATGAGAAGCAGGGTAGCCAGACACCTTTGGAGGGGGGTGAAAAACCCACAGATAAAGTTATATTAATAAGACCTATCCTTTGCCGTAATTAATAGCTTCCACCACCCAAGAAAGCAATATGAGAGCACAGAAATGACTCAGTTCAAGCAGTCACTGAGAGGGAGGAGGGGAAGCAACAGCAGATGAAGGAAGCTGAGCCAAAATATGACACAAAACCCCTTTTTTGTCTTTAAGGATGCCTATTGTAACTTAACAGCAGCTATTTGAGAATAACTATAAGGATGTATATGTATATATATAACTTCTGAGGACAACTACAACTATTTGAGGACCCCTATCCAAACAGCAGCATTAGAAAGCGAGTTTTAACCTCTGCTGTCAAGCAGATCAAAGTCTTCTGATGACCAAAGATAAATCCACTTTAATACATTTAAAAGAGCTACACATGCAGAGCTCATACTTGAGCTACCAGGAGCCCGCAAACATCACCCTACAGAGCCATATAAAAACATACCCCCTACGGCATGTTACAAGCTTAAGTCTCAAGTGACAGCACGTAATTAGTGTGCTCAGCTGTGTGGCCTGAGAACTTCTCCACAGGAAAACCAAAGTAGATTTAATAGTCTGAAGTTCTCATTGAAACAATGAAAGCCTCCCCCTCCCCATGGAATAAAGGAAGTCTCAACTGAGACTGCTCTACGTGGCTTTAGCTTTGAACAAATGCTTAAAGTACTTTCGTGTCAACCTTTTGGTTTAAATGTCTTCAGCAGGGTTAGGAAGAAAAGCAAAACCTCTGAGCATGTGATGTGGTAGATCTTAAGGCAGCTATCAGCCAACAGATAATAGAAATGGGTCAGAGAAACATCAGGGAGCAGAGGATCAAGAAGCCAAAGAAAAGTCCTGTCAAAGCCAGCTTGCAGCGTAGCACAAATGTTAACACGAACACCGCATTCCTTCGATGAATACGGAAAACTCTGATATGCTTCACTGCAGTATCAGGAATCTGAGCACTGTATCCAAGATGAAAATATTTGCCATCTGGAGTAAACCTGCCAGGCTCGGTTTGGGATTTGTTCTGATGTAAAACAAAACCCATTTAACACAACAGAATGACTATAAACCGCGTGAGGAGCGAATCAATCCCACCAACTGCAGCTGAGTTATAAACCCCACACAGGAAAAGATACATGCATGGGGTTATAAATGTAATACCTGGTAATGATTTGGCTGTACCATGTGCTGTGGACTTGGATAAAACCCCTCACTGGATCTCGGACTGGGGTAACCAGGCCTACTGGGCTGTAAATGTAAAGGAACTGTTAGTCTTTAGAAACAGCAAACTAGAAGCAGAACACTTCCAGGTGGTGCATCACAACAGCAAGCTCAAAAGAAACCCTCAGATAAACACTCCAAAAAGACTAATATTTCTTTTAAACAGCTAAAATGAAGTTTTCCTCCATTTTTGCTTGGAAACTGCTGGATTATTTGCAGGTGTGTCAATAATAAACAACACTTGATCAGTCAATTCTTTGTGTATATTTAATTGCTTGCACTAAACAACCTGCTCTGCGCCATTTAACTCTAGAGACAGCATCAGCTAAGAACATAACTCATCAATCAAGTTTCCAGGCGCAAATACAGCACTGTTTCTAAGTTCACAATGTGCAGCACATAAAGGTTTGCCATTAATTTGTTGCTTTTGTGCCTGATCCCAAAAGTAAATTCTTTCACTTCAGCCTGAACACAAATCAAACTGGTTTATCAGTTTGCGTAGCATGAGTATTTCCATGTGTTCGTCCGAGGGTTAAACTTAGTTCCGAGCATTCACTTCTGTGTAACTAACTGGCTCGACATGGAAGGTGCTTTTGAGCATATTCTGGACTTCGTGGGCACTTCAGTATCCATGCTTTGGTTCTGCAACCCATTCCTAGCCAAGAAAAAACAGGACAGAACCAACTCCTATTAGAAACAACAGCTAAAGAACAGCTATCGTGAGTCTTTAACTGATTGTCTTGCTTTACCCCTTCAGGAGAAAGGCAATACTTAACACATAATCAAACAAGACGTATAATCACAGGAAAACAGGAGGAAAGACACCAGGAATTCGGACAGCACTATTACAAACCACTAAACGAACAGGAGCCTGGTTTTCTGTGTGCTTTGAACAGAGCATCTTTTTGCTAGGACAGGTATAGGAATTTCACACTGCTGAAAAAGGTAACAATGGAAAACATTGCTCTGAAGAACACACTTTCATCTTCCAAGCAGGACTGCTCTGTTACTTTGCTATTCACCTCTAAAGGTGTACATATGTTTATATATGTATTTTTTTTCCAGGGTAAGAGCACTGCTGTGTGTTTCAGGAGGAGCAAAATCAACCAAAGAGGGAAAAACAACCTCCAAATCGCATCATTCTGCAAATGGGCTCCTTCTGGTGATCAACACATTGCTTTGAGATTGCAGAATTCTATCACAGAATCATAGAATGGTTTGGGTTGGAAAGGACCTTAAGATCCTCCAGTTCCAACCCCCCTGCCATGGGCAGGAACACCTCACACTAAACTAGTCACCCAAGGCTCCATCCAACCCAGCCTTGAACACCGCCAGCGATGGAGCATTCACAACTTCCCTGGGCAACCCATTCCAGTGCCTCACCAC
>JAOEHY010030482.1:0-42144 GCA_025447955.1 Psilopsiagon aurifrons | reverse complement strand
GGAGGTGGGGGAGCTTAGCTGGGAGACATAGCTTAACAGAAAGAGCCATAACACTGATCTCCTTCTCTAACCCGGCTTTTTTCTTCATCATCTGCATAGTTTATAGAGTAGTGCAAACATTATCTGCCCAGCTGGAAAACAGGCAAATATTTCACACTTGGAGCTAAGGGTACAACGCTTGGAGTTCACATAAACTGTTGGGTTTCTCCTTGTTTCTTACATTTGCCCAGCATTCCATATGCACTTCTGCTGCAGGAGGAAAAGGCAAACTTGGATAGTTTAAGCAAACAGAGGCTTCTTGGAGGAGCGTCTGCTTTTAGACAAGCAAAAGAAAATCACCAAAGTGTGTTAATATCCTGATCTTGCCTGGTTACTGTGTAGTCTTCCAAACTATCCAGAATTCAAGTCAGTCATCTTAAAACAGATTATAAAGAAAACATATTTTGATATCAATTAGAAAAAGTATACATAAACTTAAGAGTGGGATGTTCATAAAGCTATTTCGACAATTATTAACAAGGGCTTTTTCAGTTTAAAAACCAATAGGCTGATTTTTAAACTGAAACATATGTATGCAGTATGTCTAGTGATAACAAATGGTGCTGACTTTTTGAAGTCATGTACAGAGCTGGAAAACCCAAGTTCTAGTTCCCACAGAAAGCCCAGTATTTACAAGAGACAAGTAATTTCAGGTTTAGAATGAATTTTCAAAATTGGATCAGGATATTCAATTTAAGCACATTTTAAGTTCAGTTTTTTATGTTGAGAATCGGTTCCCTGTGGTATTCAAATGAAAACGGAGCAAATCTAAAACACCACCATTGCATGGGAAGTTTGGATTTTCCCTCTTATAACGTTTTCCACCAGGGTCTACACATTCCTGCAAAATGTATTCAAGCTTTGCTCAAACTGCATGATTTCGGTTAGGGGTGAGGCGTCAGTGAAAACACACTGACAGCAAAGACTGTTTTAAGAAAATCTTTTGGAAGTGTTATGTATGTATGCACATCTTACTTGAAATGGCAGGTATCCGAATGTGCAGGCTAAAATGCAAGAAGAAGTGGATAGGATTGTTGGAAGAGACCGTCTGCCATGTGCCGAGGATCAGCCTCACTTGCCCTACATCACGGCTTTCTTGTACGAATCCATGCGCTTCAGCAGCTTTGTGCCTGTCACCATCCCACATGCCACCACAACCAACACCTTCATAATGGGCTACCTCATTCCCAAGGACACGGTGATTTTTATTAATCAGTGGTCAGTGAATCATGATCCAGCAAAATGGTCCAACCCAGAGGATTTTGATCCAACAAGATTCTTGGATGAGAATGGATTCATCAATAAAGACCTTACTAGTAGCGTGATGATTTTCTCGCTGGGAAAACGTCGATGCATTGGAGAGGAATTATCCAAGGTGCAGCTCTTTCTCTTTACCTCCATATTGGTGCATCAGTGCAATTTTATTGCTAATCCAAACGAGGACCCTAAAATGGACTTTACCTATGGGTTGACCATTAAACCTAAGCCATTTACCTTGAATGTTACACTTAGAGATACTATGGATTTGCTTGATCAGGCTGTCCAAAGACTGCAAGCAGAGAAAGCAGCCAGTGAAAATCAGCTGTCATCAAATGCCTAAGCAACAAATGCTGCATCTAAAGATAATCCTTTTCTCTTTTTAGACTTAAATAAGTTATAGTTTGTTCTGGTGATCTTTTTGGAAAATAGCTGATATTGCAAGTTGCAAGAGCAAGAAGGAAAACTGCACAAGGTGTAACTCAGTCCTCTCTTAAATTCTAGAGGGGAAGCCATGAGAACAGTCTGATACAGTACATAATGAAACATATACAATTTGAAAGTAAGCCTTTTTTTTTCCTAGCTTGTTCACAGAAGTTGCCATTGTAAAGCGCTTTTTATCTGCTGACTGATTGGAGCATCTCCAGGAACTGTTCGTACAGTCCTTTCCCTGTCTCCATGTACTGTGTCTTAACTCTACATTCGCCTTCGGTGACTCCACATTCCAAAGTGAAATCTCTTATTTTAAATAAAATAGTAATAATAATTATATAAAGGGTTGCTCAGATCACTGCAGCCTGCCTCTGAATTCACTTGCTGTGACTGCTTGGATGTACATTAGTGCCTCAATAATACACGATCAAATGCTTTCAGTAAAATGACAATGTAGTCTTGCCTTTAGCATTCCAAAGTGTTTACATTAATGACTAAGAAAGAGGACTAAGAAAGAAGCACATCTGAAAATAAAATTTGTATTTTAATAATTTACTAACTCCTCATTAAGTTTTGAAATATAGATTTGATGTCACCAAATGGCAAGAGTGATACAAACCAATTGCTAGTCTGTTTATTAACAATGTAGATATTTGAATTAAAAAGCCTTATAAGGGTATAGCTGAAGTTTGTATTTCTCTAGTAAAGAGTTAATATCCCTGTCGCTATGCATACAGGTAAGCCAAGTCAAATCCACATTGGCCAAGGCATTTAGAAAGGAGAATTTGTGGTTTTATATTAAAACTTTGATGCCACAAGCCTCAAGTAAAGTATAGAGTAAATACACCCCTGGTCACTTGTCATTCTCTTAGGTTGAGGGAAATGGTATATCCAAAAATTAACTAAGTAATTTTACTCCAAATTGCTTGAAACAGAATCACAGAAGGAAAGCTAGTGTTACATGTCCTAATTATTGTACCCATTAATTGGAAAAAAAATCAAAAATACCCAAAACGACCCCAAACTATTATTTTAAACTAAAACACACACATGAAACTTTATGGCTTTGAGCCTCTGGCTAATGTTTGTGTGCATACAACTGCATGTATTTCTCTAAAATGCAAACAACCTTATGTAAATACTTGATTTTGGAAAGTGTTGGGCACTTCTTTGGAGCTGCAGATCACCTTCAGTTACATATGAAATCCATCACAAAAGAAAGTATCTCACATGACTTTCTGTGTTCAGCTTAGTACTAAAGAAAGTATTAGTAGAGCTAGAAAAATAAGGGTGCAGTGCTAGACAGCAGAGTAGCTCTGCTGAGACCTAAAGCAAGTAAAGATTTCCACCAAGTCTTCCAAAAGATGGGCAGTCTCAGTCATGTGGCAGCAGTGGCAGAACTCTCACTGACATTGGGAAGAGCTGGGTTAACAACACAATCCTTCTGAAACAAAAGCTTCACTGATCAAGCCTAACAGTACAGCTCCATAACCCCACACTGCAGTAATGTGCCTGTTTAGAGCCTGTTTAGACTTCTCATGGCACAAAGAAAAAGCTTTGTTACATACATATAGAGAAACCTCAGGGGTTTTTCTGAATTTTGTGCAAGTGTGATAGCCCAGAACTTAGCCTGTACCTGTGAAAAGCTTTACAAGATACTCAGCATTTCCATATGGAGATCTATATTAGATCAAATGCTAGCACAACGATTTTCCTTGTACCTTTGTATTATTAAAAAAAAAAAAAAGAAAAAAAAGAAGAAATGTAACCTACAAGTGAATATTCCAACACAAGAATCATTATTCATATTTAAAAAAAGCAGGTTTGCAATTTTGTACTCTTCAAAAGCTTTATGCATTGGCTACTAATGCAACATTCATTCACACTGCTTATGTCTGTCAGGGTCACACACTAGCTGTTGGTCAAATTATGCCTCATTTAATCTGTGAAGTTACTCAAATGTAGTAGCGCTCATTTAGAATGTGTGCAGTTGCTCAGCAAGCTAACTTTTATGGTCATTTTGAAATGTATCATGTTGCCAAAATACTAAATAAAATTATTCTTACACTGCCTTTTCTTAGTTTATTTATGGCCTTTGAACATCAAAATAAAATTATTATTTCTGATTTGGAAAGTACTATTAGTTATTCATATACTTTCCACCTTCTTTCCATTTCTAGATTTTAAGGTTTCTTCTCCATACTGCCTTTAGAGATTCTCAGATCTGCCTGCTTATTCATACCTTACCATCCATGTTCAGCTTTCTTATGCTACTTCCAAAGACTATTTCCTGCTGCTTATCTCAGCATTGATCTGAATTCTTTCATGTCTTCTACTTTATTCTGAGACTTATTAATCTCTCCCCAGCCAACACAATCTCCTGTGCTATGTTCTTCCTTCTGGCATTTCATTTTTTTCATCTCTACCTCCCCTTATTTCAACCCCACAAACTCATTTTCCTTCTTCTTTCTCCCCTCCTATAGGTAATGCTGGCATCCATATCCTCCTGATAATTTTCAGAATCAGGCAAGGTCATATCTAACAGCAAGTCATGCACATCTCATGAGATCTTGTGTTTGCATTGTCACTGCCTCCCTCACCATCCTGTGACTGGAGGCCACCACAGCAATACTAGACAGATGCATGTTGCTCATTCTCAGTGAAATAAAGCACAAAGAAGTTGAGCAGCTGAATTCAAGACAAGACTGTTACTTTAAAAACTTTCATGCTCATGTTGCAGTGATTTCAATGAGTCAGAAAAGCCAAATGTCATCTCATGCTCATTTTCTCTCTGTGTGCACACACACACATGCTTAGTCCATCTCCCCAAATTTTAGTACCATTATACATTTATACCATTCAAGTGTACCATTATGTTCCTTGTGAACTAAGAGTTAAGCTTGCTGCCTTCTGCAGGAGTCAGTTCAGAGCTGCTGAAATAAATAGCAATAATATAACAATAAGAACAAGACTCATCAGAACTTGAGAAAAAAAACGCTGCTCGAAAGAGGAGAGGGGGGTCAGTCCAGGACCTGTGCAACAGCTGTCAGTACCAGCACAGTCATGGCACAATGTAGCTAAATGCACATTCACAACAACGAATTCCAACTAGTTTTGCATCAGACCCAGTATGTTTTTGTGAGTGTTAGGGACTGATGCATAGGTCTGCCTGTAGGAGTCTGGTTCAGATTACCCAGGCAGAGCAATCAGAGACAAAGCAATTGAGAGTTTACATTTTACCTCAGAAAAGGGGAAGAATTAGCCATGGAAAATGAGCAGTTAACATTTGCTTTGCTGCATTTTTAGCTTGGTTAAATTTTACTCAGAAGTCTCATTTGTCCACATAACAAATTCAACTTGGGATAACACTGCTCGCTTTTTCATTGATGAAGAAAAGAACTGGATTATGAATGGTGTCATTATTTTGGTATACAGTGTAACACAGACACAATGAATCAAGTTTCAGCAACTTCTTTGCTGTTTACCACCCTGCATTATTGCAGGTGAGTGTTTTTAAGTAACAGTCATTTGTACTCAGACCAGGACTACTCACTTAATTGTCAGGTGAAAACAAGCTCAGTCTTAAGCACAAATAGCCTGAGGTATTTCAGACGGCTGTGGTGCATGCCTTCTTGGCCCTCTTTTGGGGCTTTTGATTCAGACAGCTCCACTCACCAAAAAATTCATTGTTTTGTTAGGGTTGACCTGACTTTCAATAGTCAGAGCAGATCTTGCTCCAGCCTGAAAGCACAAAGTTAGAACTAACCAAATCAAACAAGAGTCCCAATTCCCGACACTATCTGTGCTGGATTCCTGGGGACACTGATGGATCAGTATGGGTACCTCAGAACATATAGGATGCCAAGGCATTTCAACTGCATGAGTGCAGAGGGGAGAGAATTGAGTGAATGCCATGAGAATGACTTTACACACACTCAGGATTAGGGTGGTAAGAATACACACAGCATTAAAGACCTTCACTCACATCAGCAGGGAACATCAGACTGAGAGCACCTGAACCAAATATTACCTTCACATCAGGCTGAACATAGAATGAGTGAATATTTTCAAAAAAACTTTGTACAAACAAATGATGTCCAAATAGTAACTCCTCACTGTCTGTTAAACTCAATTATATTACTATAGAATTGAGACATAGCAAACATGGAAAGGAGAACTTAGGAACTAAATATGAGGGATCAGGCTGCACCATACAGGATGCAGGACTTGAAAACACAACCTTGTCTACAACAGAAAGCAATGGAGAGTCTGTCATCCTCCTCACCTCAGCATCTCCAGTGCCAGGAACAATCAGGAGGAAAAGACAGTCTGGCCACATCAGCCTAAATGTCTTTTGGGGAAATTTTACTCTTGACATTGGGCGGTGGAAGGAATGGGCACTACACCAAACACTACCGGTCTAGAGGACCCAGAGCAGGTCAGTGTCATTTATTTGGGTGAGCTGACCAGGAATAGGTTTGTATCAGTTTGCTGTATAGTTATGTCTTCAGTTGTATCTAGGCTTGATCAATGTCCCCTAGGGAAAGAATGACAAGTACATCGGAGGATGCTCCAGAACTGCTTTTATCCTCTGATATTATTGTTATATTTTCAGTGATGTTGGTATATTTTCATCCTTCCACAATCTCCCTTCTCCCAACCTGAGCTCTGACAAGAGCATAAGAGTTATCATGTAGAGACAGGCTTCTAATCCTTTCATGGTAACAAATGGGATTTCACATAATCATGTTTTCTGTGCTAAGAAAACTGGAACATTCTCCACTTAGACTACTCATCATAACTGAGATGGAGATGTGGAGTGAGACACCCTTGTTCCCAGTATAAAAGCAAGATTTAAGACAAATTTTGACTTCACAAAGCAAGTATGGTTTACAATCACCCGCAGAATAGCATAAAGAAATACTCCATGTTTATGCTTCTTATTCTGTGAGAAACTTCCAAGCTGCAGTTTTAAAATTTAATTCTACTGTATATCTTATTTTTAATCATACTTTTTCACTCTGCAGAGAAAATAATAAATTGTGAAGCTATTACTCTTTTGTGGTTCAAGAAAATTAAATGACTGAATTCAAGCTAAAAAAAGTGCCACCAGAAATTAAACTCAGACTTCACTGTAATTACGCTAATGAAAAATGTGTTTCCTAAATGAACCTCTGTCTCATTGTAACAAAACTCCTTTTCCTTCCCTTCATTTATGTATATAGCTGCTGGGACATGGTGTCATGCTGCAACTTGTTCCAAGACATGACTATGTTTATCTTTCTGTTTCTGGCAGAAGTGAGAAAAAGCTGTACCTACACTCCAGAACAATATGCCTGCAGGGAAGCTTTCTGGGCAACCCTTCCAGGTGACACAGGAATAAAAGGGAAGTGTTTTCTACCAGCTTTTTCCGGATGACCGTTCTTTCTCATGAGTGCCTAACATCATGCCCAACATTGTGCCCAGCCTGCACCTTCCAAGTATATGACAAGCACTTGTGCCACAGTGGGCTGAGGGCAGATCAGTCAATGGTTTCATCAGAACCACCGCAGAAAAAAATTAATAAAATTAAAAAAGGATGAATAACCCTATGGGAGGGGAAAAGAAAAATCCTATTTAGATAAATATTTAAATTAAGAAGGCTCCCCAGAGAATTATAAAGCAGATCCACCAGTGACACTATGCTTGAACTGAAACCTTGTACGAAAAAATCCTACTCCTGGCATTAAGACTGAGATACTTAATACCTGTGCACACAGATCTAAGAACACTGACAATACTGTCCTCTGTATTTCAAGGATAAGGTAGTTATGGCTGATGATGTATTCACTATACAGCACTTTAAAATATTTTCATGTCTTACTCAAAGCCAGAAAGATTCCTTTCTTATCTTCACAAGCTATCTCTTACCCTAATATAATATTTTTCTGCTTGAGTGAGTAGATCTAGCCTCTTCACAGAGCTAAGCATATACAGTAGTTTTCTGAGGATATAGGCCCATAAAACTATACCGCAGAAGAGAAACCTTTAGGGAAGTTCTTGGAATAACTAAATGCTCCATGCATCCATTTCAGCCAATCATCTGAAATTGTGAAAGCAGAACAGATACATAAGAATTGGACATTAATATAACTTTTGCCCTTAAGAGAACAGATGCTTTCTTTTGGGTTTATGAAAAGTCAGTTAGTGAAGTAACTCATTAGCTCCCTCTATAGTGCCCGAACTGATTGGACCATAATGTTTTCCCTAGAAAAGATCCAGTTGGCAAGGTTTCTTGCATCCCTATATTCATATACGGTCACGGTCTTCATGTAATTATGAACAACTTCCTCCCTGAGGATTTGTCATCCCCTTCGTTTCTTCTAGTATTTCCCTGAATTACACACAACTTTAACTGGCAGAAGAATTCTAATCAGTTACTTCACTGAACTCAAGTCATACATATTTATTGTTATTTTTCTAAATAGGGACCCTTTCTGCCTTTTGGGGAAATCAGGTTTGATCATTTGCTATTAGGAGCAGTAGTTCCTCAGACTCAATAGCCAAGAAGATTCTGTATCTATGGAGGATCACAGAATCATAGAATAGTTAGGGTTGTAAAGGACCTTAAGATCATCTAGTTCCAACCCCCCTCCCATAAGCAGGGACACCTCCCACTAAACCATGCCACCCAAGGCTCTGTCCAACCTGGCCTTGAACACTGCCAGGGATGGAGCGTTCACATGAAGCATTCAGATGGAGGAGTAAGTATGGGGAAAATCGGCAGTTGAGAAATGATAAGGAGAACAGCAGAGAAGGAAACACACGAACACAACAGACCAGAGAAAATAGAAAGAAAGTTTTCATCACATGGAGGAGAATGAAAATCAGGAAAAAGAATGGGAGCAGCTGCTAATGCTCATTTGCCCATCCGCAGCTACAATAGCTTGCTGGGGTACCCCGGGACCACAGGTTATACTTGATGAGGATACAAGTATGTCCCTTCAGAGAGCAGTTCATCCTGTCAGTTCTTTATCTCCACTGACCAGGGAGCATAGACACCTGCTTATATGGAACACCTACCATTCAGGCTATTGATGCACTGTGTCCCTCCCTTACTACTCACCATAAGCTAGGGACAGATATGTAGATCTGTTCTGCTTAGGAACAGACATGTTAAGCTACATAACATCTTCAGTGGTGCATTTAGACGAGTGAAAAACAAAGACTTATACTGTTGGGACATACTTCCTTAGGAACTGAAGAAATAAGCCACTCTGATTTAACAGGCTGTGTTGCAGAGTCTAACCCAACTACCTAATGCTGTAGAATCACAGACTGGTTGAGATGGGAAGGGATCTCTGAAGTCATCTGGTCCAGCCCCTGATCAAGTAGGGCCTCTCAGAGTCCATCTAGTCATCCTATCTTCAAAATAATAACAACCCACCAAACTATAGGCTTTTTTCTTCAGATATTTCACAGTAAACACATAGCAAATAATATGCTCTCCACTAGTTCACTTTCCTTTACTCTTGACATTAAACATGCATGGGCATCATGCTGGGAAACAATGTTGTCCTAGAAAGTGCTTTTCCTCAGCAACATATCCCACTCCCACGGGATGAGAAAAGCCTTCTATTCACCTTCCCCTAGGAAGCATCCACAGAGGCAGGAGGAGTGAAAGGCCATACAGGACAGCCATTACTGCCCATCTCTTGCTGTTATGAGCTGGATTTTATGTGATTTTATGAGAGTCTGCTCTCTGCTGCAGCACATAATGGAGAGGATCTATCTGCCCAGAACAATCTGTGACAGGCTTTCCTGCTGCTGAACTGAGCCAGTAAGTCATTCACGTCTTCCCCAGATGTTTCTGTTTTCTGAAATAACAGTAACTGCATGTGCTGCTATCTCTCCCTGAAGACCTGGGCCAGCACAAACAGGGAGGGAGGGAATTCTCCACTTCAGAAACCAGGTGCTTGCTTGCCTGCAGGAGTTGGGTTGAGCCAGGATGTTTCACAAGTGAAGGCTCTAACAGAGAACCACTCCTGAATCACTGGGACCAGTATACATAGGTATGACCCACTGGTGAAAACCCCCCAGCCCTCTAAAAGGTTTTACTCATTTTAAAGTTCTAAATAACACCACAGTGTCTTTGCTACTTGAAGTAACAGTTAAGCACTATCTACAGCAACCTTACCTATGGCAGTAAGTGAAGCAGCCATGCAATTCAAGACATGGGTAATAAACTCATTTTGCTCAACGAGTTTCAGCACAGAATCAGTGTTTCTTGTGATGATGATGAATCAAGGAATCTAAGATTTCCCCTCATTATGTTAAATCCAAATTCCTTGCAAAGTACTGTCAGCTATTCTCATAATGTTTCCAAATATCAAGACAACAATGACATGTGCATGGCATGCCTTCAGTCATACTCTGAACTCAGGATTTAAAAGAGGAAAACCTACAGAGCAACACATTTGCAAACACTTAAGTCCCTAATCTGGCCACTGCATTTTACTGCCTATTTTTTAAATTTATCCAATACAGAAAACTAAATTTTAAAGAAAGGAAACAAATTATAATTTATGTCAGCCCAAATCTGAACAAGGGATTTCAGGCCACGGAATTAAAAATAACTAGAAATTGGAAATCTACCTTTTTCTTTCCCATGTTTGGTTTGTATTGCTTTTTTTAGTTCTTTCTTTGCTCTCTCATCCTTGCTCAGATATTGATCAAAATCATTTGCACAAAGCTTGCTCTCCCAGTCTCCAGAAACATTGTTGAGTTAGCAAAAGAGGTATCAAAAGTGTACCTTAGATTTTTAGGTGCTTTTTTCTGTCCAATACACAAACCCATTTGTTTACAGATGTTTAATAAAACTGTGCCCCAGAAATTGTCTCCAAATTTATTAGGAGGTACAACATGTTTTCAGCTTAAGTGCATGTGGTTTATTGCCTTTTTAGTTTTGACTGCTAAATAGCAATGCTACTTGAAAAGGCTCCAGTGAAATAAGATTCTTGGGGAAAAGGATTTCACTAGTAGCATAGGCTTACATAGCAAATATTTAAAAAAGCAATGGTGTTCTTTTAGAATATTTCTTTTCATTTTTCTAGCTCTAGATTTTCATTTTTCTAGTTTTCATAATGCTCCTTTCAAGGCTCTCACCCTGTGCCCAGTAACCAGCTTGCACTCCTGCAGAGGTCCAATGGATTTCTCTATTGAAACATAAACTCCAAAGTCCATTTGAGCCCATTCCTCACAAAGGCACTCAGATGTGATTAAAAAACAAATAGAGAGAATCACCATATCCCTATGCTGGTCTAAAACACTAGACCACCCTCATTGTAATCCTGAGCTTGCAGTTGTCAACTTTTGACATACAACCCCAGGATCCTTTCACACACACTACCAGAAGACTTCTCTGGCAGTAGCCTGAAAAGCACAACAAAGCCACTTATTTTGTCCAGGGACAAATTAAAACATGGGGTTAAAGCTCATTATTAACAAACTCCAGTGATCTCAATGAATGTCAGTAAATTTCAAAGACTGTCAAGCTACTTTCCACTCCCAGACAAGCAAAAGGGCTTCCAGAAGACAAAAAAGAGCTTGATCTCTGTGTCCATGCCCCTGAGAATTATTAATGAAACACAATTGGGGGTCCACATTGCTGTCAGCTGTCTGCAACTTGGTTTATTTTTAGCTTGTAATACAGTTAATAAAAAACAGGTACAATCTTCATCCTGCTTCAGAAGCACATCTTGGAAATTGGACAGCTCTGCTAAAGTCATCAGGAATGAGATTTTAAGATGTATCTAAAGAGCTATAAATCAAACTGTTCACAGTATGCCATAAAGGCATTGTTTATCCATGTGCATGCATTGAAACATCTGATGTTGCACTTTCCCATTTGTTCAGAAAGCCAACCCTGTTCAGTGAGACCACACACTATGTCACATTTAGTACCTGTTAGGAAAGTTTCAGCATGATTTTAATTATTTCCAATCCTGGTAAATCCCCTTCTACCTCCTTGCTGGAAGGGTTTACATCAATTAAAATGGTGTATCATGTAAACTGTTTAAGCCTCTAAAAAACTTCAGTTTGCATCCTAGTTAGCAAATTCCTTTCCTTTTCACTCTCCAACTACAGCCTTGGTCACAACAGAATATAAAATGTAGCTTCATAGGCAACATGGTACTTAGAATTTAATCCAAAAGTCCCTATATTGCTCTTAACACCTGTGATGAATTTCTTCGGCTACCTGTAGAACTATCCTGCACTGGCAGAGAAACCACACGAAAACAGATGGGCAACTTGACTGTAGTGATACCAGGCTCTAGGCTCTTTCAGCATTTGTATCTAAAGAGTAAATGTCTAGAAAAGCTGGGAACATGAACATGGTATCTACCTCTATGGCTGCAAATCTGCTGAGAAACTTGCACATCTAAAACCAAACAGCTTTATTTATTAATAACAGCATTCCAAGGAGTGGCAGAGTTTGTCCACACAAGCTGACAAGGAGAAAAACCTTCAAGAATATTTTTGCATGTCATACTTCACAGCTGGGAAGCCCACCTTTTCTGAGAGAGCTTATTCTGGTGGTGGTGGTACAAGATATTTCAACTACAAGTACTGTAGGTGAGTTTCCTTTTTTTGCAGGAGGAAGAGGAATGAATTTGGACATAGCCCTGACAATAATCATTCAACAATAAGGAGTTATCCCAGAAAAAACATTATATTGCCAAGCATCTTCCCCATAGATACATATTTGGATTGTTCCTCCCTTGCATTTCATGAAACAGTAAACAATGCTACGGCAAATATCCAAACACAAGGTGATTTTAGTAGACCACCTTGTTTCAGACCAACTCACAGTTACCAACAGTTAAATATAATCCCTTAAATTACACACTACTAGTACTAACATCCAACAAAATGCAAACATGGGAAACAACTCAGGGTAGGGCTCGTACACCTAAGCCAAGGGCAAGAATGAGATTTAAGGGCAGACAAGTCTCTTCATTGCCTCATGATAGACCCTTCAGTTTCCCCAGTAAGTGGGGCCACTGCCAGGGTTAAGAGCATCAACTGAGAAAACACAGTCTCACAGGATGGAGACATACATGCTGTTAGGTGTTTTAACAGGGAAGGCTGCAGCCCCCAAGGAAAACCACACCTCACTGCTATGCCTCAGTTCTCCCTGCTCATTGCAGGGGCCGGGATCCCTAGCAAGCTCAGAGTTTTCACTCCCAGCCTAGAAACAGGAGAGCTAAATGTAACAGCAGCGCATAAATGCAGTCAAGCCCCTTGCCAAATCTCTTGCTGGGGATTTCTGTAACCATGACACCTATATGCACATTTCGAGCCATAGCCTTACAGAAAGCCCACCCTTTCCCTAGGGAAAGAGACGGGTGTTAAGGAGGAGATCCTAGGAAAGTGCTTTGATAATCCAACTCTGCTCCAGGAAAGTGCTCATGTCCCAGGGCAATCTTTTCATCAAAATTAGGTCTGCATGCCAAAAATGAAGGAAATGAAAAATGAGTAAATAGCAAATTAAAATCCCATAGCATTTAATTGTGGAATCAACAAAACATGGTGTTCCTGGAACAAATGCTGTGCCCCAGGCACCTCAGAAACTGCTGCCTGGCACCACAGAGACTCCTCAGCACCTGTGTGTCCCAGTGGAACAGCAACTGGGAACTGCTGGGAGTCAAAGCAGGAATCCTGGCACTGGCAGGGTTTCTCATTGCCTTTTTTTTTTTAACTGTTTGTACTGCTTTCTCCAGTATGACTAATGAGAGCTCCAATAACTGAAACAATGGATGGGGCTTCCACAAAGCAGCACATTGTCAGAGAGGGAACCACATTGGTGGCAACTCAGTGGTAGCCTAGCATCACTGCTTCTCCCACATGTGTCCTCACAGGGTTGTCTGCTTACTAGGACAGAACTACAGGCTGTCATGCGTTCTCTCTTTATGGGAAGAATAGTGATGATGCATTTATACATTTTTTTAAAAGTTCAATTGCTGGAGATGCCCCTTCACAAATCAAGATTAGTGAAATGTTAAAGCTACGCTCTCGAGGGGAAAAGAAAGAAAAGAAAAAAAATAAAAAAGAAAAAAAGAAAAAGGGTTAACTGATAAGAAAAATATAGATCAAAGTTAACATGTTCAATCTGGTTTTAATGTGATTTTTGTAAGTTCTTTACTGAGCTGTTGCTCACTGTGGTAGATGCATACTCTTTTCTTTCCTACACCACAAAACCCATTGGCTTCTCCCATCCCTTAAGTTTACAGTAAGTTTAGAAACTCTCACTTTTGTGATGTGCAAACAGTGCTCTCTGAACATTTTCACTGGCTGGCTTTATCTCACAGGGCATTAATCTGTTGTCAATTTGCATCCCTTCAAGCAGTGACAGAAACCCAGAATAATTACAGTTAATTTCATGGCACCCTACTCAGTATCACACATGAGAATGCTCCACTTAAAATCAGCATGAAAATCCCTACTGAATTCCAGGACACCTAGATCCCTCTCTGGAGTAGAGTTAGAGGCTGAGTTGAGGGCTTTGTTGTTTGGGTTTTGGTTTTAAATCATGAAGAATATGAAGGATAAGGAAAGCAGAGCAATTTGCAAGAGGCAAGCGTCAGCTACAGGAGAAACGTCTTAAAAGACTGACACAATATTTCTCAAAATAGAAGAACCAGATGAGTATTGCACCTAAAAAGATCACTTCAAAGGTTCACAGCACAAAATCATTGGTGTAAAGTGCTTTGCATGAAGCAATGCTCAGAAGGGGATCCTTTCGCACCAAAAGGTGTTCTGCAAAATGTAACAGAGAATTCCATCTGTGCTGAAAGACCATGCATCCCTTTAATGCATCAGCTGCTCTGACGCCTGTAGTATCAAAAATTGGGGCCCCATGGCCAGAAAGGGCTAGAAGTCAGACTCGAGCTGTCTCTGAATATGAGCTATCCTTTTGAAATCTGTCACAAACAACTGGGAAATCTATTATATCACTGGAAAAAAGAAAATGTGGACTTGGGCAATTGTGCTGCTTCCTACTCATGTTCCCACATCAGCTGTATTTTATCAGAATTATATTGAGTGAAATACTACCTGACTGCAAAGTTTCACAGGTATCCAGTCTGAGAAATATTTTGTAGCCTTTATGCTAGAAATGAGAAGGGATCCTGATTGATAAAGTAAGTAATTAGAAGTAGTTCAGTAAGATGGTGATTGAGTAACTCAGTAAATACAGCATTGCCTCCCCTCAGTTGTACATACTGTATGCATCAAGTATTAAATATATTGGAGGCTGTACTTACTAATGAAGATACCAAGGCAGAAAGCAAATGCTGACCCAAGGCTCCAAATTTGTCCGTTTCTGACTGCCATGTGTCAGAAAGCTCAGAATAAAAATCAAGGCAAACTCTAGAGAGAAGGAATCACACAAGATCAACACTGGAAACCAGAATTTGCCAAAACCCTTGGAAACTGAAACCCTGGAGATGTACACAGCCCTGCTGAGGACTTTATTTTTATGGACACTTTCTCTTCTGGCCATGGGGCCCCAAGTGTCTCAGGTGAAACTTAACTGCCAGGCCTGTGGCTCTTGCTGAATGTCCTGCCTCGACTGCTTGACAGAAAAAGCATTTCACAGCACCTGCAATACTGCTTCTAAAGCTCACTGGCTTAAGGTTACTTTTTAACTTCACCTTACTTGGATTACGACTGAAAATCCTACTTGTTTTGTCAAGAAAACTAGAAGAGATTCAGTGTAATAGAGGTGAGTAGACCAGCTATTAGCATCTCAGCATTAGCTGCTCAGAGATGGGCTTCAGTCTCCTCAGATTTAATACCTAAGACTGTTTCAGTCTTGCCTGAAATTTCTCTCCCTTTCACACTCCCACAGGAGTTACTTTAACTTTCAGTGAATGAGTACTGAGTTCAGGAAACCAGAGAAAGTCAAACATAACACAGATGGGTATTAAGCAAACCTCCTTGAGCATTTCTCTGCAAACCATAATGCTCGCTTACAAAAAAGCACTATCAATACAAAGCCCTACCTCCAGACACATAAAGCTGTCTTCCCTCCCCCGCCCCTCCCATCCCTTCCCTTCAGCCACAGGCTCCCTAGAAGCAAACATGGTGGCTTGGGGATACCAATTACAACCATTTCTCTTTGAGGTGAGGATAATGGACTATGAGTTGATTTCTACTGCATCCATAAACCCTTTAGAGTTAAAAAGCTCTCAATCCAAGAAGCCAAGGCAAAGATAGCTGATAGATGAATTTACAGCATCTTTCACCTTTACCTAGCAATATCTTGTATTCAAGAGATGTTTTTCCCCTCTACCCTCTCAGAGGGAGGTCAAATTAAGTGCTAAACTGGCAATTCCTTTCATGAAGCAGTTTTAATGCTGTGCTTGGAAGTTAGGCTATAAAAGGACCTGCAGGAAGAATCTTTCTCAAGTATTCACACATTAATAGAAATTTCAAAAGATTCACAAAGTAATCAGGTTGTTTATCGTAGCTACAAAACACAGTGAGTCATATCTATTTTAATTCCTCTCTGAAACTTATGTATGTGTATATACACACACAAATATTTTTGTATGCATACAGACACACAAACACAGAAACTGTAGTCCCCATACAATTTCTGCACAAGTAATTACAATTTGACATTTAAAATAAGACAGGATCCCTTGCACTCCTACCAGAGTAAAGCCAGTGCAACACAGAAATCAGGGTGTTGCAGTGCAGGTGAACTTAATCAACCTGTTTGCTTTTACCTCATACCATTGTAGATATACTAAACATCTGCTTCTGTTCTGCTGCTCAATTTGATGTAAGAAAAACTCCTTAATTCAAGTTCCTTCTCTCACCTAAAATTAAGGATTAAACAACCCCCTAACAATATAAGGAAAACACAACATCCCTCAGTTTGCCTTTAATGCTGCCAATTAATGAAGCTGATGGAGCTGTGCTTATTTGCAGCAGCTGCCTCACATCCACCACACAACCTCAATGCAGGTCTGTCAGGGAGGATTTTAACTTAGTGCTGTAAGCAGTTATCCAGAAAACTGAGTGAAATATTGCCAGTTAAAATATATCTCACAAAAATCAAGCTACAGCAATGCTTTCACCCTCACATTCTAGCTTGAGTTTACTACTCATTTGCTTAACAGTAACTAGCTCCTGCCACAGGAAAATGGCAGTCCACAGGCACTGCACTTGAAATGCCTCTCATAACTTGTATTTTTTCCACATAAATTTAAGTTCTTGAACATGCTTTGAAGGAAAAAATTAAAAAACACATTTCCATTTCACTACCACCTGTCACAGGCACCAGTGTCCCAGAGATGTGGTGGTGACAGAAGGTGGCTCTGGAGCAACCCCCCAGTCTTGGTGCAAGCCCTGAAGGGAACCAAAGCTCTGCACAAGGTAACTCTTGCATGGAGGTAGTTACAGGCCAGAGTCTTAACAGGCCTCCTCCTCCTGAAGTAACAGATCCTGTGTACCTCTGGTCAGCTTTCCCAGGGACAGGTTCCAGATTTTCTCTTTTAACTGAATGCTGGCAGGTGCCGCAAGCAGACACACAGGACTGTGAAGCACCCACCATTACAGTACCCATTGCCTGTGTCACACAGACACAGCACTGTAAAGCTAGACACCCCACAGAACATGTACTCACGCCTCCCTTGCCTCCAGACCAGCAGCAGCCAGGGGCTCCGCCCATCTTCCAGCAAACTCCTGCAGTAACACTGCTCCAGAATGACCAGTGCACGCCTCAGAAGCCAACTTCCACACACTCTGAAGCTCTCTTTAGTCTGACCATACATGCCAAAGTGGTGCTTCTCTGCTGCCAGGGCCCACCTGAGCCCCAGTTCCAGGCTCCCTGGGCTGCTGTCCCCATGCCCAGCCCGGTGTGCCTACCTCTCCCGGCCTCCCCAGGCTGCTGGCCCACGTCTATGGGCTGCTGTCACTCTCAGCCATGCTGGCGGATAGGCCTGAGGTACAGCTGTGGGTCTGCCCACGTGTCTGAAACGGACTTCTGTGCTTTCCAAACCAGCCTGGAAATGCAGCACAAATGCTTCCCAAGGCTCATCTTCCCTGACAGCCCCTCAGGTGCTGACAGAAAGAGCAAAAGAGGCCTTAAACATGAAGCCTATTTTACTGCTTACCGGTCTGTGTGTTCTCCAACCAGCTGGAGAACAAACGTTGAGTGTTCAGTAGGCTAGACTGAACATAAGCATCTCCCTCTAGAGAATAAACTAATGTGCTTTACAGAAATCATGTCTGGTGGGCAACTAATTAAAAGTACTGCTTTAAGATTCAATATTTTATTGGGCACTCTGTAAGCTGGCCTAGCTTCAGAAAACCAGAGGTCCCTAACCCAAAGCCACAGTCAGAAGCTTTATAAATGACTTTTCGAGGGGAGAGCAGGGGCGGCCATGAGGGGGGAGGGATGATAATGGGGGCAGAGCAGGAGGTTACTATGAGAGGTGAGATTGCGAGGGGACAGGAGAAGTGGCCATGAGGGGTGAGGGATGATCATGAGGGGAGCACAAAGGGTGGCCACGAGGGGTGAGGGAAGATCATGATGGAAGAGCAGGGCCTGGCCATGAGGGGAGATCATATGGGGACAGGAGAGGTGGCCATGAGGGAAAATCATGAAGGAGGTGGTGGGGTGGTTGTGAGGGGAGATTGTGAGGTGAAAGCAGGGGCAGCCATGAGGGGAGATGAGGATGGGCATGAGGGGTAAGGGCAGCAGTTACATAGTGCGGGCCACTATGAGAAGGCAAATGAGAGGTGGCTGTGTCTGGAAACCATGAGGGGCAGCCACAAGGGGAGATCAGTTTGCCTTTAGTGACATGGTTTAGTGACAGCCCTGGGGTAACGGTTGGGCTCAATGATCTTAGAGGTCTTTTCCAACCTAGTTGATTCTATGATTCTATGATTATCTTCTTCTAAGATTAGGAAAACACAAGTAAATTGCTGAATCCATTTTGCTGACTTGCCATATTTTTCTGAATGACTAGCAAGAACATTTTCTCACCTGGAGGATGACATTTCACCAGCCATGTTGATTACCTTTATCCATGAATTAGAAACCTCAACTCAGTTTTGTAGGTTAAAAAGTACACCCATATTCATGCCCCATATCCCTAAGACATCTTTAGGTTACAATATTCCCAGTCAGTATTGTGTGGCTATTTTTTAACTCATATAGATAGTCAGTTCAAACCAGCTTATAATTAATAAAGATGACATGAAGAGCAGATAGACAGTGTTTGCATCGTGTAACTTGGGTACATAGCTAAGTAGCTTAACCCCCAGTCACATTACAGCTCAGCAGCACTACCAAGCACAGAGCTCAGATTGTTCATATTCAAGTTCATGCTGGACATCGCTCCCACAGATACTCCTAGAATGACTGTTTATTTTAATGAAATAAGTAAAATATTTCCTCAGGAAATAAATTATTAATGTTTAACATTTTTAGTTCAAGTGCTTCATTTACCAGCATCACACATGGGTTACACAAACATAGATGGGGCCAGAAAAGCTTATTTCTTTTTGTATTGTCAAGGCACTTTGATTTGTTTCTTCTTCAAGGAACTTGGGAGTCTGTAAGAAAAAAAAAAAGCTAACAATAATGTCTGCCCTTCAGGCAAAGTTACTCCTTGAGTTCACATGCGTGATTGCTGCAATACAATTTTAAATGTCACATTACTGCAGAATTTTCTGATTTGGCATAGTGGTAATGTACCCATCAGGACTATTGCGTCCACTGAAAGAAAACACCACAGGGTTATTACCCCCCAGGGTGCCCAGAAAAAATCCAGAAAACCCACAGACCTTGCTGCAATTCACAGTATCTGCCTACAGTTCCAGGTACTTGAGGTGGAAAGTGCTCAGGTAGTGATGGCTGAAGATAAGTAGATTCAGATAAGCTGATATGTTTGGGTAGATCTCTGGTAGCCACTTTCTTTTTCTTTTTGATTGGTTGGTTCGTTTGTTTTGGTTTAGTACAGGTTTTACTACTATAATTAACAGGGTTTCAGGTGTGGAATTAGGGTTGGGGTTTTTTTTAAACTAACCTGCCAGAGGAATTTTCACTTCCCTTTCTAATTTGTCAGCTACTCACCACTGCTGGGAAGCTTCCTAATTTATTCCACAAGTTAGTATATTGATATATTGATATTAGTACATAAAAATGAGTAAATCACCTCAAGATTCTGCAAAAGGAAAGACAATAATTTAAACAAAGTAATGTGAGAGTGTATCATTTTAACCGTTTCCACAATATAACTTAGTTTGTGATTACCTGCTGCTGCAGAGGGAAAATCCCACAGGGACCAGGATCCACTGACAGAGCCCTTAGCTTCACCACAAGAAATCAAAAGTATCTCAGTTATCCAAGACAGAACTAGTAATTTAAACTGTAATGAAACACAAGAACCAGACAAAGGCCCCCTGAACACACCTTTTACAAATGTGTAAAGAGACAAATTCCCCAGCAGAATATACAGAGCATGTACTGGAGCAAAGACTAAGAAGAGGGGACACAGTGGGAGAGATGAAGGAAATACTGTGCAACATGGCCAAGGCACTGTGCCTTCAGGCTGCCTGCAGTCCCATCTGCTCCACACAGCTTCAAGGCCCGCAGGGGTTAATACAGTTAACTTCTAGCTCCTCCACAGAGACAAAACTACGGAAGTGAATGTCTGCTTGTGGATATTTTAAACAAAAAAGAAAACATATGTCCCTCTGGAATTATGCTTGCTGTTTCTCCAGCAGATATGACACAGAGAACAGATCGCCTAGGCCTAGAACTAAATGCAAAAGCTTTATTCCAAGGACCAATTAGAGAACAATTTAGGGAACATACTCCAGATAGAAAGGGTCTCAGATTAGCAAAGTGAAAACACAGAAAAGTTGAGAATGCTTATGTACACTAACTAGTAAAAAATTTAAAACCCACAAAATATCTTGGCTGTGTAAACCAGCAGTTTCTTACCTATGTGAAGAATATTTCTACGAACTATGAAAGACAATTTAGAATTAAAATAAAAACCAGCCTTTTCTCTCCCAGATGGTCTTTTGTGATTCTACACATTAGTAATCAACAAAAATTTAAACAGAAGAATGGACTTAATTCAAAAGGCTGAAAAGAAAAATTGGTAATTTCATTAATAAAAATAGAAATTTACTTTCAAAATTTAAATGTGGATTAAAACCACAAGTGCAATAAATAAATAGTTGAGGGCAGTATAACGCTTATCTTTAAATTCAAGTCTTGAAACATGATGGTAGATGTTTCACAGTACAAATTCATTAGGCAGTTTGGACCCAAATGCAGAGCCAGTGCGTGCAGACACAATCCCACTGACTGCAGAAACTCAGCAGGAGTGCCTGTAGCTCCTGAGGGGCTGGAGCTGTGCACTCCCCAGAGACAGAAGGCCAGGGGGGATCTTAAGAAGTCATCTAGCCCAACCTCTGCCAGAGGATGAACTGTGCCTTAAACACTGCCAATGTTTAAAGTTGTCTTTGTTTAAAAATCTGTGTAAATGATTTTATAATGTTCTCAGGAAATGTACTGCAGGGCCTTGCAAAGTTACCATCAGGATTATTTCTCCAAATGCCTAATCTAAAGGTAGGCAATTACTTCTTGCCCTGTGGACAGGGGATTTTGGGAACAAGCTTTTGGTTCTGTATTTTTTACTGTTTTCTCTGTAACAGCTTTTTACAAATGTGAATATTCCTTTAGTCATTGCTCCTGCAGACTAAACAAATCAAATTCTTTCAGTTTTACATACAAAATGATATTGTCTAGCATTCTCATCTTTCTTGTCTCTCTCCACTGGACTCTTTCCAATTAGCCCCCAAGCTCTTCGATGTGCAGTGCCTGAAACTGGATAAAGTATTCCAGCTCTGACCTCATTAGGCGTAATTAGAATAAAAGGTTGTTTCATGTGAATTTAATGGAGAATGCTTATTTATTTAGCTTAGCAGGAAATTTGCTGTTTCACAAAAACATTACATTATTGACCCACAATTAGTTTGCCACTCAGTAGAACCTGCACACCCTTTTTCATAGAATAACCATAACTAGCCAGGTCTCTTTCATCCTTTACCTGTTACTTAGCTCAGTTCAATACTTTCTGTTCGCTCTAAATGAAGCAAATCTTACTTGTCACCTAATTTCAACAACTCATTTAAGTAACTTCTTGTTCTAACCTATTCCTCTGGTACACTTTTAGCCTTTACTGGCCATACATGCTTGTAAATGAAATATTCATTGCACAATCCAATCTATTTTATAAAGTATATCGATTAGCATAAAATTGATCTAAGTAAAGGCCTCCTTCTAACATTGTTCTAGGTGACAATGAATTGCTAACAGCCCTTTTGTAGATCCATTTAAACTATGCTTCATGCTTTGGCAATGAAAATGTCACAAGCAGTCTTTACCAAAAAACCCCTTAGCAAAATCAAGACGTGTCACCTCTGCAGCTTCACTGTTCGCAAGTCTATTATTCTGTCACAGGGGAATTATTTGATATGATTTATGTCATATGGTACTTTTCCTTTTCTCTGAAATGGTGTATATACAATTTTTTTTTTTTTTTTTAAAAAAGGAGAACTCTGGAATTGAAAAATAGGTATAGGAACTATTTTCCATCAGAATTAATATTAAAATGACTACAATGCATATTTCAACTTGTGAAGATCTTCAGGATAATGAAAACCATGAAGATAACAGTGAGAATTCAGAACTAGCTCTGGACTTTCAGATTTTTTTCAGAGATATCTGAAAGTAATGCTTGCATGTTTGAAAACGTATTTTTAAAGAATATGTTTGAAGGAAATGGACAGCCCTGGTTTATGAAATCTCTGTATTTTATGAGGAGTCATGGAGTCAGGCTAAACTCAAAAGTTACTCTACATGTTTGTCCTCTTCCAGTCTTCTGTATCTATTGCCTTCTGTTGTCAATAGTTAAAATCACTCTTACTATTAGATGCTTCAGTCAAAGGAATTCATACTTCTTCACATTGGCCCAATTTTTAGATCTTTGTTGAGGTGACTGTAGTTCCTACTTGCTAATTACACTGTTCCACATCTGTTCAAAATTAAAGCCCCAACTGCTAGTTCAATATATTGGTGCCATATGAGTCCTCCTCATCTTAGCCATAAACTGGTCCATGTTATCTTACACATCAAATATGTCAAGCAATGTGCAGTTATCCTTATCCAATTGTATTTCCTTTACCAGAAATGCTTAGTTCTTCCAGATATACTCCTTGCATCTAGATTAAGATCCTGAAATAAAAGCTTTTATTCTTTATTTAGTAAAGGCTTTTATTCTTCTACAGAGTTCAATGAATTATTTGTCAGTCTGCTGGTGAACTACATTAGCTCTCTACCTGTTAGATTTTATTGAAAACACTGCTGTCCTACATGTGCAGATGGAAGTAGTAAGTCTTTGATTAGTCTAGTACAAGTTAAGCTATATATATAGAGGATATAAATGGTTAGTGACAGTCACACCGTCGACTAGATTCTCCAGAGACACACTGATGCCACCATGCTAGCCAACTGTTCAAAGAGAAAAAGCCAGGACTGACAAACTTGATGGAGGGCCAGTAACAAATCCATTAAACACCACAGCTGCAACAGATTGATCTAAACCACTTCATTTCAATTGGTCTGATTTTTAATATTGTACTTCATATTACAAATAAAATAAAACTTTAATATTTAATTTATAAGGTTTTCACATTTCCATTTAAAATGAACAGTAGGTTTAAAGTAAAAAGAGCTTTGTGGAGGCAACAGCTTTAACTTCAACAAGATTCTAATTTTATAATAGTAGAGAAAAATGTGTAAACATAGGCATTCGCGATTTTCTTCTGTACACATCTACGTAAATTAGTTGATACAAATATAATTTACTATAGAAACATTTGTTTGTTTTTGCTACAGACAGTTCTATGCTGGCATCACATACTAGTCAATTAATCTTACAAAGAGTGAGATCTATGCATTTTGCTTTCTAACCCCCACTATGTCCATTGCCAGCAGTGGACTTCATGTTCAGAGAATCAGACTCACAGTGTCAACAATCTAAAATTAAACTTCAGTATGAGATTATAAATAATAAAAAATGAATCCATCATTTTCATATCATAATCACCAGATGCTTAAATGCCATGATCCAAGCCAACCAAAATCACTAACAGTTTTCTCAATCACTTAGCTGGAATTCACCCGCAGTTCCCAGTCACTATAGATTCTCATTTTAGTTTTGCAATTTTATCACAGCATGAAGAGTTAAAAAGTGCGTTGTGTCACAGCCTCAGTGTGAGAAGTAAAGCCTCTAAGTCTTTCTGGGCCTCTTTATCCTGAAAGAAACAGACAATCATGCATGAACTTAGATGAGATAAATTCCTTCATTTGTATAATATGCACCTATCCACATTTCTTTACTAACAACAGACGTAACACACAACTGCAACTGCCACAAATGTAAAGACTGCATAGTAAGTTAATTTCTAAGTGAATGCAAAAATAAAGTTTGAAGTGAAAACAAGAGCCAGATGGCAGCCCTCCCTTTACAGCTCTGCTAAAGCACTTACAATGTTAGCCACAAATACCCTTCTCAGCAGACCAGCAAGCTTTTTAGCTTAGGCCGTAACTTTTATTGATGTGCTTTGCAGGAAGTACTGTCTTGCCTTATACTTCACACAGTCTTGCAATCTAACTGTGTGCAGGCTTATTAAAGACACTTCTGTGATGTTTGCTAATGATTTATTATGCAACTGACAATAAAATATTGGGAAATGTAATTAATGACATCAGTCAGATTGTGGTTTTGGTGCATACAGCCATACCTACCTGTAATAACCAGCATGGATTAACTACACCCTCAGTATCTTCCATACTGGTGTTAGTGAGCTCTGCATATGCTACTGGGCTCCTAGCAGAGAGGACCCAGTGGTGGAGCAAGAGGCGAGTAATCTGCTGTGCTCAGAGCCAACACTCACTACATTATACCTCCTAGGACAGAAGGGAAAGGCTCCTTTCAGATTGATGTTTAAGAGCACAAGTTTGCACAGAGCTTTCTGTAAACCAAACCCAGCTCACAGACTCTTTGTCACAGGTAACCAGTGACATATGTTTTAGCTATTCCATGTATAATCCATTCGAAAAGAAGTACATGCATATAAACATGTAACCACAGTACAAAACCTCCATTATTCTACTGTTTTTTTTTTTTTAAATGCCTTCTGGACATAATCCATTTGTTTTACTTGCCACTGCAAAACCTCTATTTGCAAAATGCACCTTGGTTTAAAAACCCATTTCTAAAAAGTCAGCACCTCGTACCTGCAGGCTGGTAAGGGTCCAAACACCCGGTAACATGCACCCACGGGTACTTATCAGTGCAAGTGAAAAGCACTTGCATGTCACAAATTTTGTGCAAGTATTTCTAATGACAGACACAAGTATTTATTTCACAGAAAACACCAGAGGCAATTCTGAAAGAAAATACTGTAGACAGACAGTGAAGTAATCACTGAATTTCAGGATCACTTCATCATCCAATCAACCAAAGAGCTGGAACAAAATACAGGACATTTTAAAATACATTTTATGGGTGAAGAAATTCCTGCTTCTCTTTATTTTGGTTAGTTGTCTATAATGTCATGGAGGAATAGAGAAGAATATTGAGATGATAGAAACCATATGCCAGACATGTCAAACTACATTATATTATTGGTCTGGATTAAGGCATTAATACATTAGCTGGACACTTCTCTTGGAGTTGCTGCCTTACTCCCACTGGCAACAACAGGCTAAACTATCTGCCTAATCATTTATCAGAGGCCTTAAAAGGCACACGCTGCAAAGCCAGTAAGCTCTTGCCAAAATACTCTAACAGAAGGAAATGTCACACTGAATTCGGCACCCCTTAAGCTCCACATCACCACAGGCTGCCTGCAGCACCAGATTGTGGCTTTCAACAAGAACTGGGAAATTCAAAATTTGTATCAATATACTGATTAATTCAGGGAAAATACATTCTCTTCTGTACTGACTGTGGTCAACTTGTGAAAATTATTCTAGCTCCATTAAGCAAAACAGTAAAAAGACAGATATTGTCCCTTGCTATTAAGAAAATATACTGAACCAAGGTATGATTTTCTCATCTCTCAATGGTGTTTAGCATTTCATGGGTTGATGGGATTCTTTACATGCTTTGAAAGATACAGCATTTAAAAAATATATCTCCAAACAATTTTGTGTAATTGTCTCTCTCCTTAGAAGCAAAGGATTATATTGGACAACGAGCTTTAATGAGTTGCAAGGGTCCCAGAAATATTGGGCAACCTTCCCTGAATCTTCCACTGGGCTTAGGAAAAAGAATGAAATAAACCCGTGACTGTTCTAAGATCTAGTTGGAGAAGAAACTGCAAACGTGCAAAGAGTCCTATCTCTGGACACCAGAGTTGCTAGTTCCAAACAAGACTGTATCAGTATAAGCAAGAAGAATTATTGCTGCAAACTACTTAATGGGCTGTGTTAATTGAGCCAGCAGCTTCCAGTCAGTAAGAACTCAGATGTCAAAAGCACTGAAAAAAAAAAATCAGTACTAGCATTAAAAACAAAATTGAGAATGGTCAGTGAACTATTATGTCACCTTTGGATAGAGTCCTTCCAGACCAAGAGGTGTGTCATGCTAAAACGAGAGAGAAGCCATAACTTTGTTCAGTGTACCAGTCTCTAGTTTCAAGAATTAAAACTTCATTAATGCCTGAAGTTTGACTGTTAATGGGAAGACAAAGCCATAAATCCTGTATTTGGCCAGCTCCCTTCTTCACTGATTTTTGGACCCGTGGTTTTCTTGGGGAGGAAGGTGTTCTGTTTGGGGGGGGGTTGTTCTGTTTTTGTGTTATTTTTTTTTTAAGATGGGCAGGCTTTGCTCTCTCTTTAGAGCATGGCAGGGAGAGGAAGAGGTGCAAGTCAAGTCACAGGAGGAATGAAACATATTTGTGTCAGACCCATTTGTTCACCCTGAGGCTTAGCTCAGCACTGGCTGAATACACAGTCATTTTCCGAACTTGACTTTCTACTGTCAAGGCTTACATTTATTAAACACTTCTCATATCACTTTCAGAGTTGAATAGGAGTTCAAAATGTTCTGCAAACTGCTCCACACAAGGTATTCAAATTACATGGTCAGTGACCTTCTTTCTATTTAGTTGCTTTTCTTTTATGTTTCATCATCCACAGGGAACATGCACAGAAAAAAAAGACCTGTGAGGCCGGGGACTGAAGAAGGGAAGAGAGGGAGTTGAGAACAAGAGCAAGAGAGAAGAGAGCTGGTGGAAAACAGGGAATGTTGGCTTTAACTGGAGGTATTCCACATTTTGATAGTTAATTTCTGCTGAAAAATTTACTGATAAATGCATACACAAACATACACATATAAATGTGCATGTAAAAATTAAATGGCAATTAAAGCAGAGACAGAAAGATAATGATTTTACCTTCCATCTCTGCTAATTATTTCCTTATGCTGTAAACACACTCAACCCAAGCACTACACATATGCGCATTCACTGACGAAGTCCCAACTGTCAACACAGAACGATACACCCCCATGACCACAACCAAAATGGTTACACTGGCCAACTAAAACATAACTGTGTGCAGCTGCCAGATCCCAAGCTGACATGCAGTCCATAGGGTTTCACTGAAGTCAGCAGGGCTGCATGGTGTGTTAAATGAGCTGGGCTGCCAGGGCTGTCCAAAGCTGTAGTCTGATATGTGGTAAAAGCAATGAGGTGCTGAGAGCCACTCCTGCTTTTGGGTACAGCTGTATCATTCTGTTGCAGCTCCAGGAGAAATCCTGGACTGTAACAGAAGGGACTCCAAAACATGCACAGTGATTGTTAATTAAAGAGTGCTCTTGTGGACAATTTAAATCACACACAGTTATATGCTCTCCCTTAGCAGATTCATGACAGACTCTCACAGATGGTGTGACTGTAGTAGGCATTAAACTGCATACAATTGCAGAATACTATTTTCCCCTTTCGATATTTCAATGAACTGATGCAACCTCCTATATGACAGCTGTATGTCACAAGTTAAGGCATTTCATGTTCTTTCATTATTTTTAGTATCTTCCTCTAAGGATGAACTGGGACTTCTCAAAGCTTTTAGGATCAAGGCAAGCACAGTTTTAAAATGCATAGCTGACAGCAATTTCACATTTTCTGATTATTCTTCAAGTAGAGGGAAAACCACCATTTTGCACCGGAAGACTGTGAATAAAGTTTGAGGACTGTTGAAAAATTACATAATGGCAGAATTTAATTTGGAATAATTAATAGCCATGTAAAATTTTTATCCACCTAGTTCTTTTCAACTTAAAAGACTAAGTTTCATGAGTAATCTGGTTTCCTTTTCCTATTGTACACAATCTAGAGCTTTTGGTGTTTAAGACATTTCCCTCTTTCTGTTCAGCTGCCGACCCCACCACGCTGGGACCTACAGCACTTTTTGTGCAGTCATCACTGAAACAGCTTGAACGTGATCAGCCCAGTTACAACCCCTTCAGAAAGATGCCTGTTGAGGCTTTCCTTCACCCTATATATTGACTCTGAGAGAACATATTTCAAACTCCTGGAAGCCTGACTTCCTCTGGCCACTCTACATAAATAGGAAACCAGTTCTGAACCTCCTCATCCTGCAGTGCACCCCCACCTCTGTGAATACTTTTCCCACTCTGCGCCTGCATTGCCAGCACACCAGCATAGAAGATACACTCCATGCTTTGAGGAATCGCCTGTTGATCACTCTTGCCGAACTAAGAGGTGTATGCTAAATCTGTGTTACCTTTGCTAGGATGTTGAAACAAGTACTTTGTGATACGAGTGGATTAAATCATAAATATAATAAACTCAGTATTTATTAGGATAGACTTTATCCTCATCTATGAAACTATTACACTACAAAAAAAAAAATCATCATTTTTTGGAATTGTTTTTGGAGCAAGAGAAAGAATAAGCAGACAACGCAAACAAACCTTTTGGCAAGAACTTCAAAAACATGCAGACGGCAAATCAGTCTGATCAAGAGAAAACCAGACTGTATTCTCTGAAGTGCAAAATAAAGTAAAATACAGGAGGTCTCAAATTCTTTCAACAGCTCTTTCACAAATGTCTTATTTTTACCAGGATTTTACAAGTTTGAAATCCAATCTCTTTATAATGAGTTTTAATTTAAAGACCCATTGCCTGAGCTTGAAGCACACAGATTCAGTGTAAAAACAATCACTGATTACGGAATAGTATTTTAAAATATACTCAAAAGATACTTTCATTTTAGGCTGGTGGTAGCTATTAGGAAATTCTTGTTCAACTCCACAGACATTATTAGCAGGAAAACAACAGCGTGGAATTCAAAATGAACACAAATCTGAACACTTCATTATTTTGTAATTGAAGCACCACTGACTTTTCCTTTGCATTTGGAGAACAAATGTGCATGAAATCTAAAGGAATAAATATCCTCTGAAAACACACTGAGCTGATGATATTGAGAAAGTAAAATGTTCCTTTTGATGAGAAAACAAAACCATTTTTGAGGTTAACTCAAATTATTCACATAGTTTCCATGAGTATTTTTTTTCCACACACAAGTCATAATTTGCACCCTTCACTTTATAAGCAAGAGTACATTACAATTTTCTCCTTCAAATCTTATTTAGAAGCACAGATTACCACAGCAGTTTCAAATGAGATCTGTTGGAAATACCACAGCAAGGTCTGCTACATACAACTGATCTATGGTAACTGGAGCAGGGATTTCTTGAAAAGTCTGCTGTGGAAAATATATAGGCATACAAATGGTCTGTTGTAATAGGAACAACTGATGGGTGCTGAAGTTTATACTCTGCCTTCTCTTCCATCTCTCTGTTTCCCCACTCATTTCCTTATGGACAATATGAAAAATGGAAATTAATGACCAAGGAGAACAACTGTGGTGATGTAAAAAAAAAACCAAAAGTAAGAAAATCTTACAGGCATGATTCCTCCTCAGCAGCTGCATTCCTATACAAGCATTCAGCCATTGCTCCTGCCCATTACTGCATCTACCTCCTCCTCCATGTGGCCTTTCCAAGAGTTTCAAATGTCACTGAGGCTGAAGGCAGAGCCTTTAACAAGTCTCTGCTTCCTGACATTCTACCACCTGTAAGAAGTGAATACTATAGCAGTCAGTTTCTGCAATATCTAAATATTTAAATCTCTCTCACTTGTTAATTTCAACTTTGAATTGCCTTACTCCTTTGCAGGGAAGGAGGGATTGTTTTTGAAATTATTATTGGATTTTTTTTAATCACCAATAATTTTGTCAAATAGATACTCAGCTTCAAGGAAATTTTTATCCGTAATTTAAGCTAGACTTTCAGCAGCTCTCAGTGCAGATCTGCATTGCATTCTTCCTGCTTTGCGGTCTTTGGCTCTTCCAAGACTGCAGTTTTTGCAAATCAACTGCTGCTTTTTAGATTCATTTTCAAAAAATGACATAGAGACCAGAACCTTGACATTTTAATCACTTTCTCTGTTAGCCTGTTAAATCCCTTTATGGTGAACTTACTGGCCCTACAAGCAGAGTTCACTCCCACGCCAAAGCTCATCTCCAGATGAGCAAATACAAAACAATTTCTTTGCTATTATACTTTATATCCCTACATTCAGATTTTCATTTTTTGCAAATTCCAGCCTTGAAAATACCCAACAATCTTTGTTATAAAAAATAAATTAATGTCTTATTCCCCTTTCACGTAAAGCTCTATGTGTTTAATCAAGCACACCCCCCGCATTTTGTCTTTCTGTATGCAAGACAAATGTTCATGTTTTCAAAAAAGCTATTTTTTTAAATAGTTTTTAAAAAGCTATTTTTTTCCATCTCAGTAGTCCACCACATCTGGTTTCGACAGCTCTTCATGTAGTCACACTCAGCAAGGCTTTGAGCGCACTACAAAGTAATGACTCTCAGTAAGGGTAATGCAACGTCTACTAGATAAACAGAGCAGCTGCTAGCCACTTCACAATAGCTCACAGCAGCCCTGAACATTGGGGTCTCTTTTACTGAAGGGGTGAATATTTCCCAGGACCCTGAGTTTATTCACCTGGACAGCAACCACAGAAAAGCAGAATAACTTAATGCCCTGTATGTCTCCAACAGTGAAGTACCACTCCACAGTATGACAGTATCTATGGCCGAGGAAAGACCATATAATTCATTGGAGTTTTTTGTTTAGAGAGAATAAAAAGTGCATTGTACTGCACCATTAGTCAAAATAAAAGAATGCAGAGACTGATTAGTTAAAAATATGCCAAACTATTTTTTAAACCAGGTATTAGGTCTTAGAGGACTCATTCAACCAGAACCTGTCTCTCATGAATTCTTTATTCTCTTTTTTCAGGTTCATAATAGGGTTGAAATTGTCCATCTGACTTTTTTTTCTCTTTAACAAGAATTACCTCTGCTTGGAAGCCCCTCCACCCCTTGAATTAAAAACATGTTCTCTAAGTGATGGAACAGATGCACAGAAGGGATATTGGATGCAATACAACATTCAAGAGAAAAATCATATCACTTAACTTGAAATGTTACATGAAATGAATCCTAGACAAAGTGTCACAGAAGTGCCCTGAGTTAGACCAGCTGAGAATTTGACCCAAGGTTTAAAATGAGCTATGGGCTATTTTACTGATGCCGAGCACCTCTGGTTCCCACTGAAGTCACTGGAAACTGTGGATGCTCAGAAGCAATAAAAAGTAAACCACTGTCTACTATTATTTTTCATACTTATACTGTGGGATGATTTGTATCATGAAATACTACACATTTCCTCAACATGGCACCTTTCCAGCAACTTTTGTTTCTCAGTCTGCTCCTGATTTTATGCCTTTATACGTATATATGCTTCTCAGTAGAAGCCAACATTTAAAAACAATACAGAAATTCCCCTGCCTGAAGAAAGATAGAAAACTGACACAAGAAACTATGATTACACATGGGAATGATGGTTTTTGCACGACTGTGACAACACACCATGGTGCTGACAACTTTGCAATCCTGTGCTGTGGCAAGCAAAGAAATCCTCATAATGCTGCTGACCTGTGTTTTCTTTGTCAGACCATCTTTTACAGGGCTGTAATCAATTCAGGCACTTTATCAGCATCTGTTTATTACTATCTCCCCAATGTATCTTTAATTTTATTACAGTCTCTTCCCTTTAACTGGACTAAATGTTATTCCTACATACAGTTCAAGGCCTAAACAACTTCAGTTCCAACATGTTCACCCCACCCCAGATCAGTAATAGTCCTTCCCTAATACAATAACCAAAACAACATAAAATATTCTAATTCAGATGGGACTTCAGGTAACAGTTCATATCAGCAGTTTGTATTCCAGATCTCCATTTTACAGTAATTCCTTCCCATGTGTACTTGGTTTTACCTTGTGCTGACTGCTTTTTTTTGTTTGTTTTAATTGAATTACACACTACTGCCCTAGACTTTTTTTTTTTCCTACACTTAACTCAAAACACATCACAAGTAAATAAAAGAAAGCAGACAAATCTATGATATTTATATAATTAGCCAAAACAGAAGAGGACAAATCATCTTGCCCTCTTCAAGCGGACAGAAGATTTCTGGGGCCTGTTTGACACTCTTCTGTTCATAAACCAGTATCATTGTCATTATCACCCTGCTTGAATGGGTGCATACACCCCCACTTCACATTGCTCCCAAATTCCTGTTCTCACCTCAGAGTCCTCCTTCTTTCTCAAGTCTGATAGTACTTCAAGAATGTGATTCCTTTTACCAGGGACTAAGCCCCTCCAGGTGGCCTAGGAGACACTGAACTCCAGGTTACATTTAGACTGACGACACTGGAATTTAGGCGCTGGATTCACATCTCATTAGCTGCCCAGTCTAGGAGCCAGGTGTCTCAGGTACACATCTTACACCTGTCTCTACATCTAATCTCTCTCTGCCATCAGGGGACAGAGAGAAGCAGGATGGGGAACCTGACGCATCTCCCTCTCCACCAACTATAGGGGAAGCCTCAGCAACTACCTTCAGTCAACAAAATTTTGTCCAGGTACTGTTAACAAAGATGAAACCAAACCTAAGCTATGTCTACACTTTTTCAAGGAGTCTCTATGAACATGCTGAATGCTTTGCAGTTTACTAAGCAAAGGCAGTCTTCTGCCCATCAGAAGTTTCTGTGATACATGTTTGTTTGCAATTTTACCAGGTAGCTTAAGAGCTCACTGCAAGATTACCAGGCCTGTAGTAAGTTGAATACAGGAAAAATAAAACATTCACCAGCACAGCCAGTGCAGATATATACAAAACAGGCTGGGCACAGGCAATTTCAGCTGCATGCTCTTTCCCTGACACCACTGGTCCTACCTTTTACGCAAAGATGTAAGGTACAAAATGAAGGATAATGTATATCAGTCTTTTCTATGTTCTGCAATAGGAAAGCTGAAGGTACATTTCAACAGTAAGTAAAGAATAAATTGAGAGTTAAGAGATTACTTAGATCTGTATCAATACATATTCAAAGAAACACTGAACTTAAGCAATGATTGCTTAATTTATGATTGGTACATACTATAACTTGGGCCAAAAATAAAAGCCACCCAGGAGCAGCTGCTGGTGAGGCATGCAGTGGTCTTTATTCCCAGCAGGAACACTTGACATAAACATGTTAGTGCTCCACACCGCATTTATTGTCAATCAAGTTACTGAGCTATTTAATGGTCTTTTCCCTGAACTTCAAAGAATTAAATTGGATAGGGCCAATTCGTCTCTGGAATCACCTTTCACTCTCCCTACCACATCTGCTGTGCTCAAAGGGGGTCCCTTAGGCTGACAAAGCTCAGGTTTGAACTTGTCACACTCTAGGATGGTAAGACATTTCCAGTCATGGGTTGGTAATTATGGAACTTGCTTCTACATGAGATCAGAGTGAACCCTCTTGCCATAACTTGCTTTATATTCGACAAATTAAATCACTTAAGATTTTTCAAATATCCACAGAAATTGTGTGTCCACATACTAAAAATACTCTAAAGGGCCTAAAAAGGAATCTAATAATCTCATAGAATAAACCATCTTCCAGCAAATGCAACTGGAAGAACTGTGCCTCCTCAGCTTCACTGTGGATGAAGACAAAGGCAATCTTAACTACCTCATCTACCTCTGCCGCAGCTAACACACTGCCCTGGAGGCCTTGACAAGAATCACAAACCAGGGGCTTTAGGAGCAGAGATAGAGACTGCGACAAAACGTGGAATGCTTTCAACTGAGAAAAAGTGGGTCCAGGGCAAAATTTCAGCACAGCTAGAGTGACACACTCAACCACTTATGCTTAAGATAGTCTAATGAAATGAGTTGAATTACAAAGAGTGCAGTTCAATTGCTGACACAGACAAGTCCCTGACAGTTCCCAAACAGATATTATTTTTTTTAAAGCTGTTGATACAGACAACTGTAAATGAGCCAAGAGAGAGGGGAGGAAAAAGGAAGGTTCTGTGTTTAGAAGAAAAATTGATTTGTTATTACTGACAGTGCAATAATGGGAGCCAAAGACAAGACAGCGGTCACAAGAGAACAAGTTATCACTCTCAGTACTCACCTCATTAGTAACTGAAAGAATCGACAGTGCAGAATCACAGTACTTCAGTGCATTGTTTTTCTGGCCAAGATCTTTATAGCACTGAGAGAAAAAAAAACATGTTTTGTTTCCAATCAGACCACTGTAAGAATACCAGAGTTTACAAATCATAATTTTTAAAAGAACTTGGTTACCTTTGCCAAATACACATAGTTGTATTTGGAATATCCTGGATGCATTTCTTCCGCCTAAATAATAAAAAACAGGAAAGAAAATAGACATAAAACTAGTGTGATGAGATTTATGTGGTCTGCATACCACAGACATCAGACAGAATCATCCCTACTGTGTGTACTGCTGTTTAGCACTTTAAAAAAATCCCAGGAAAACTAGAAAACTCCGGACTCAAACCCTGAATTAGGCACATGAGGTGCTGATATTGAACATGAAAATTTTCTGTTCTCCTTGTTCTCCGCTTTCCCTAAATGCTTTGTAAAGATCTCGGATCATTCTATAGAATATCTACTGGATTAATTCACTCACACAGTGGGTTGTAAGAGGCTTCTCTCTCTAGATTATTAACATTTATTTCCCTATATAAATATAGCAAACAGCTATAGAAATAAACAAGCAATAAACTATTCATGCTTTGTGTAATGGGTTATGAACTGCAGTCATCAACTTTATAATGATTTTTCTGTCACAGACCCGTGTCTTCTAGCTCTAGGTTAATCTTTCTTTTTACATTACCATTTTCTGGTAAGTTCAGATTGTTAAAAAACTTCAAGACTGTCTTCCTTTTAAAACACATCAAGGATACAGAAGCTCAAATGATGAGAACCTTAACAATTATCTACTAACCAAGAAGCAGCTTTAAGCTACAAACAGCTTTTAAGAGAGGAAAAATTAAATCAGTGAAACTTAAAGTAGCTGTAATCATTTACCAAAGCAATGCTGCTTTCTCCACAACTGTGTATTATCAAAGAGTTGAAAAAGAAACCCAAACAGTTGTCTTAGACATGAATTTATTTTTTGTTGCAGAAGATGACTTAAAACCATAGTTATTCTGCAGGCCACCACAAAGTGCCCTGAAGCTAAAGGGAACACTTCCAATTATTTCTACCACCTTTGGAGTTTGACCTTAGAGATAAAAATCTCTTAAACTGGGAAGATCGTAACATAGTGTGTTGTCAAAAATTCAGATCATTCCATCTTTAAATAGCCTAAAACCACAGAGAATAAGTACTTTCAATAGTGAGTAAAGTATGTTTGCTCACTTCCTTTGAGAAACTGCCTGAAAGCAATTGCAACGATGGAAGTTTATGCTTTGAATTCAGTCGAGTGAAAAACCTGTATTTTTCAGCTGCAGATGTAGGAATTACTCATATAAAACCATTGAAAGACAGATTTATTTTATTCATGTGGTGTCTTCTCACAACTGTGCACTGAAGTAGAATGGCCAGGAACATGGCCCTATATGACAAGAGTTTCCTATTTCAATACAAATATAACTTCACCTCCCCACATAAGAAAGGCTTCTACTGACGTTCAATGGAAAGAGCTTCCGTTCAGAAAAGGAGGAGTGTCACAATGCCAAAGTTTTCCTTGCTTATGTTAACCCTCCTACAGAAATGGACAACTCATTGATTATAGCTATGGTTAATTTGTTTCAATAGCATATGCAACTTAACTACATTTATCTCACATTATGTCCAATTAAATATTAAATTGTGGCAAGTCATTGAAGAATTCCTTAAAATTAAAGAAAGATAAGAAAGGTGCTAGCCACTCACCTGCAAACTAATTTTAACACAGAAAAGAAAAAAATACTTTACTAGAACAGAGCTCTGTGGTATTTAGGAGAGCCCAGGATTTATAACTACTGAACATAATCTGTTGAGCAGACATCTTGACAACAGTCACATATAGCAGCTGGTAAACAGTCACACAGGAAAACCCTTGGCTAGGACTTACCTTAAGGAAATTCTGCAATGCTTCTTCTACTGTTGAAGTTGGTGGAGTCTCAAAGAGAGCAGCAGCTACTTTCTTTTCAATCCAAGACAACTGAGCTACCTATAAAAATAACAATAATATGTATATACATATTTATATTTTTTGAGATATATGTATATATATCTCAAAAATATATACATATTGATATATATGATATATTGAGATATATGTATGTATCTTGAAAGTCTTCAGGTTCACTTCTCAGTTTGGGAATAAATATTGCCCTGTGCCACTGGACTACTTACACAACCTATTTTGCAAAAGAACCTGTAAAGGAATGTTTCATACTGGCCATTTGCCAAAGCACAGTCTTTTAGATTTTTAGATTCTGTTAACAGGAAAATGTACATTTTAAGAAATACATTGCAAAACATCAGCATCATTAATATGAGATTGTTCCAATGCATAAAGCTTAAAGTACAGTTTAGGTTTCATAAGACCTTGCAATTTTTTAAAACCTAAGGCCTGAAATAGTGCTTTAAACCTGCTAAGGTTTTCATGAGACATTCAGTTTAGCATGATAGTCCATGTACTTGACTCTTTTCGACATTATGAAATGCTATTGCTACAGTCAAAACGTAAGTGCTTTTGGCACTTGTAAAACAAGTTCATTTATTATACAGAAGCTAGTGACAGCCACTGTTAAGAAATAAGCTTCATGTTTTCCTCTTAAATCTGACAAATAACACTTGCCAAAGACCTCATTTCAGGAACATGGGTTGCTGTAAAAGAAGTTCAGGGAACTGTGATACTGCCCCACAATGTATGTGATTTCTTCCCTTACACATACTGACAACTAACAGAAACTGCTCTGGTTACTGCCATAAGGAACTTGTCTCCCTCACCAAACCTGGTAAAACACACCTCACATCTCTAATGAAGGATGGAGCTGCTAAGAAATGCAGTATGAGACTGGAGCCTGTTTAAATGCAGAAACGAAGCCATCCACTTCAGACTACTACATCTGTAAAAGAAAGTCAGGACTTTATTCCTTCAGATCAGTATTTGAACCACAGTACTGATGGCTCCTGTGACAGAGCAGAGCTGAGTTTAAAAATGATAAAAAACAAGGTTCCATAACAATTTCTGGCCTGGTCTACGCAGAGGCAACACACAGAAGGGACACACACATGCAAAGAAAGAGAGCCTCTCTCTCTCATCTGAGAGCTGCAGATGAAACATGAGTCACAGAGACGGCTCTTTTTCAGAGGAAACTGCAATTCAAATAACAGAGTTGAGCCTTGAGCTCAAATGCGTCCTACTGCTGTAAAAACTGAAGTGGCTTTGGATAGCTTTAGTTTATTTCCGCCGCATTCCCTGGCTTCAAATCTTGTCAGGGCTGTTGCTGCTCCCCTCGCCTTCTCCAGCTAAATAGAGCAACCTAGTAGACGTCAGTTAATTATGGTAAAATACTAGAATTCATGCACACATAACTACCCACAGCCATCAATCAGAATGCTTCTCTTTTAAAGAGACATCAAGCTCTATGCATCTCTTGTTGCAAACTGCCCCAAAAATACCATTGCAATGAGTACAAATACAGGCCAGCATGCAACAGGAAAATTCATAGGACTGTTTTTCCATCTGCTCCACATGACTCTAGCTACATAAGACCAATATCACTTGGAGACAGAAGGGATCCTGGTCATGTCTTGCCAGTTTCTCAGCAGAGTCCAACACCTTATTTACTAAATGCCAACAGTAGGTCTTTCCCACAAAACCACTAAAAATTATATGCCAGAGAGAAACAATATTAAGGATGCTTGTTTTAATTCTCTCTCTCTCTCACACATAATCCCCTGTTGAATTCTCTTCTAAGGGAATAAAGTGTGGTTTACAAACACTCTCCAACAATCCCACAGTTCTTACTCATTGAAGCAACAAGATGTTTCTCCTCTCTGCACTGCAGTGCTTCATACTATGTTAAAAACTGCAGCACAGAATGCTGCATAGAAAGCATGCTGGTTAAAACTTCAAATTGTAAGTATGTATTTAATTCCCTCACACACTTAATTTCCTCAGCTGCTCTGTAGTTTCTGAGGCGTATTGCACCGGAAATATAAAAAGGATTTTTTCAAAAGTATTGTTTTCTTCATGCCAACCTACTGCTGCAGGATTCTTCTGGAAGAGAAAAGGGATTTCCATATTTATAGGTTCATCACATCAAGATAGAGGCAGCTCACAGATGAAGAGGGGAAAAAATAAAGGGACGTTTACTGCACAGATACAATTACCACACATGTGTCTGCTGTTATGCAACAGTGAAGAAACAAAATTGCAGTTTTTCCATGTGGAGTTACAATTACCTATTGAAAACACAAGTTCTTCCTGGCAGTTGTTTTCTTTTCTGACAAGATTTAATCAGAACTGATTTACTGAGGTTTTAGTCATTATTTTGTCTGGCTTAGGTGCTGCTTTGCGTTAGTCAAACTTTTAAAAGTGCAAACATATATGCACTTGGCCATTTTTATATGACAAATCCCACCCATCTAAAACTTTTAAACTTTCATGTTTAAAAGTGAAATGTATCTATGCACAAGAGTGAGTTTTCTGTAAGCTGGCTACAGCATTACACTTTGTGACTATTACACAGACAGTCAGAGTTCCTGAATATTTTCAGCAGTCAGCCTTACATGCCGCTGGCTTGAATTCCTCTCAGCTAACTCCAGCCATCCATAAATGAAGTGCCTCACTTAATGGGAGTTGTCCAGGTTCCTTGCATGGTCAATACAGTGAAAGGCAATCTCCCTTCAACTACATTAGTCTGGGATGAACACTCGCCTCTTTCTCTTCTTCCCTTCAACTACAAAAGGAGCACAGATAATTATACCTTATGGGCAGCTAAAGACAGATGAGGTGAATCCCATCACAACAGCTGAACCACACCCCACATGAGTCAGTCTGCCCCCCTCCTATGACAGAGGTGGGACAAATGGAAAAGACCTGTTTCACACAAGACACAAAATTGTGTTCTAGAGCAACAATGATGAACAGCAAATCACACCCTTTGCCTAAACACACAAAAGCACAGTCTGCAATTTGTAGTAACTTTATTACAGTATCTTACGCCACATTCAGTGAAATGGAAACATCATTTCTACTATACCAACTCACTTTATTAAGCATTCTCTGGGTGGAAGCAAGCACAGGCAACAGAAACCTTGATGTAACATGCTATAGTGTAGTGCAAATTTGACTTCTGCAGTCAAGGTTGAAGTTACCCTGGAGAAGGCTGTGTGGAGACCTCAGAGCAGCCTTTCAGTATCTGAAGGGGGCCTATAGGGATGCTGGGGAGGGACTCTTCAGTAGGAACTGTAGCAATAGGAAAAGGGATAACGGGTTCAAACTTAAACAGGGGAAGTTTAGATTAGATATGAGGAAGAAGTTCATTAGTGTGAGGGGGGTGAGGCACTGGCATGGGCTGCTCAAGGAAGCTGTGACTGCTCCATCCCTGGCCGTGTTCAAGGCCAGGTTGGACAGGGCCTTGGGTGGCATGGTTTAGTGTGAGGTGTCCCTACCCATGGGAGGGGGGTTGGAACTAGATGATCGTAAGGTCCTTTCCAACCCTAACTATTCTATGACTCTTTGATCATCTAAGGTTATTCCAGATAGTGCGAACTGTAGCTAGAGCTCCATACAAAATCAAGACCAGGAGACTGTAACTCTCATCAGCTCCAGTGGAACCATAATTTCACTTAATGCAAGTTTCAAGAATGGCATAGGACAGCAGAAAATAATAAGAAAAGCAGCTTCTCCAGCAAGTAATAGCTACAACAACAAAATTAAAGAATGAAGATTGTTCTTGCCCTAGAGATGATTTCCAAACCTAAAGTGAGTTTTGCTTTTTTACGTCTCCCAAGTCCTGACGTCAGTCCTCCCAGCAGCCAGAAAATTCACAAAAGCACTACAAGGAACATTGTGTTTCCATAGAATATCAAGTTTTATTGGGTCACAGGAGGAACATCACTCCCCTGTTGCCATGAGGAGAGCTGGTCTCATGCTCCCAAGAACAGGAAACAACCATGTGAGGGACCTTCAACCAAGTCCTGAACTTTCCCAAGGCTGGAAGGGGCAGAGGGAGTGACCACAACATCCTGGCCTCTGCCAAGGAAAGGAGGCTACTCTTCAGTACCCCAAAGCTAACGGAGATGTATGTCTCAAAGTTTCTTTTATACATCTGTCAAACAGCAAGCTCTCATTAATTTATTCTCCTCAGATCTCTACTAGAACCAAAGATGGAAGAAAGCCACCCACAGAGTTAACCTGCAGCTGACCACAAAGTTCATACCCAGAAAGCTCCTTTCAGGCCTCTTGTTCCTCTGAAGAGCAAGACAGAAAATATTATTCTCCCCTAGTACTGGAAAAAGGGATGTCCTAAAATCCCTTTCACTTCCTTAGCCTAGGATCCACAAAAATCACATATGAACCAAAACACTAGTTGGAGTTTGTTTTTCTGTCTCCTCATGTTTTGATGAGATACAAACCCTGCTCATTGACAACTCTTTTAAAATCCCAGAACATTGGTACCAAAGGAAACTAACCCACTTGAATTGAAAATTCAGCCAGGACTGACTTACAATCCTAAAGGATCTCCTCCTCCGATGTTTCCTTGCTAACAGCTCACTGAAGACAGATCACACAGTTGTCTTTCATAAAGGAAAATCATCCCATTGATCCAGCTTCAGTAAAATATTAATGGCATCTACTGAAATATCCCCAGAGAGTTTCTATTACTTTTTCATTACAATATATTAAAGTAAAATTATATTAAATAATTATGCAATGTTTTGACTTCTGGAAGAGATTAAGTAACTGGACAGCAGTTTTCAGACACTGGCTTCCAACACAAATATTCTCTTTCTTGCCAGCTGAGGAACCAGGACAGTCTGCACAGGCATTTAGGCATTTATACAACTTGAATTCCCTGGGCTTTTCCCTTTCCAGTAAGGGGAGCAGACTTACAGAGCACACAGACAAAGGAACTGAGTCAATTTGTTTCCCTCATTTACAGATATTGGATAAACCAGTGATGCATCCAACATATGGCATGAAACCATCAAAAAGAAAATCCTAAGAAATCTAATTTTTAACATCCCACTAGCTTTTACCAGTGGCTCTGATCCAGATTCAGAAGTATAAACTAACTGTTCTGTGCCAGTCCTGTAACAGCAAGTAGCCATAAGCCTTATACTAGATACATACTCCATTTTAAAAGCATTCTAAGCATTAAAACACTAAAAAAGCCAACAAACACACAATTGTAAAGGATTATTAGATAATTTTCCAGCCAATTGCTGAGGTTGACTGTCTCGAGAGGGGACCCCTGCAGCTCCTGACCGGGGGGAAGCTCGGCGTCCAGGAGCTTCAACCCGGAGCAGCAGCAGGCACCGAGGGCCCCTCAAGTCCTCGATGGGACTTGCCCAGGGGCCGGCAGCTCAGCGGAGCGAGGAGCTGACTCACAGGGGCGGCGCCAGGAGGAGCGGCACCAGCCCGGACTGGGTAAAAACTGCCCCGGGGACCGCGGGGAGCAGCGCGGGCTCGAGGCAGTTCGGGCGGGCAGGCGAGCGGGATGGTGAGCGCTCGCAGTATGACCCGGGCTCGGTCTGGGAGCTCTGCTCTGGCTGCCCCGGCGGTGGTCAGTGCGGCACCCAGACAGAGCCGATGAGAGGGGAGGATGCGGTGCGGAGCTCGGGGTG
>JAOEHY010030481.1:0-59360 GCA_025447955.1 Psilopsiagon aurifrons | reverse complement strand
TGAGGACACCAGAACTGCACACAATACTCCAAGTGAGGTCTCACGAGAGCAGAGTAGAGGGGCAGGATCACCTCCCCTGACCTGTTGGTCACGCTTCTTTTGATGCAGCCCAGGAAACAGTTGGTTTCTGGGCTGTGAGCACACCCTGAAGCTGGCTCGTGCTCATTTTCTCATCAGCCAACACCCCCAAGTCCTTCTCTGCAAGGCTGCTCTGAATCTCCAGTGTGCTGATCTGCCACTTGCACTTGCAGGTCACAGGGGTGTCAGAGAAGGTGGACAGCAGAGCCCCAGTCCTGTGGAAAGCACCTACCGATGAAGTCCCTAAAGAGACATGCAAAACCATTCTCCAGTAGCCCTGCCCTCATCCTTCCAGCCTCAGTTCCCGCAGCTCTGAAGAGCTGGTCTAGCCCCTCACTAGCCCCTTAAGTGTATCCAGACTCTGAAATTCCCACAGGCTAGTAGTCTGCCCCTGTATACCACAAAGTACTGAAAGGCTGTACCTGCTGTGCTATAGCTGAGCAGTATGGTAATTTCATAGGATCACAGAATCCTAGAATCACAGCATTATTTGGGCTAGAAAGGACCTCTAAATGTCATCTAGTCCAATCCCTCGCAAAAAGAAGGGCTATCTTCTACTAAACCAGGTTGCACATTCAACCCTACCTTGAATGTTTCCAGGGTTGGGGTCCTCTCTGGGCAACCTGTTGTTGTGCTTTACCACACTCACTGTAGAAAATTTCTTCCTTGTACCTAGTCTGAATCTGTCTTCTTTTAGCTTTAAAACCATTACCCCTCGTCCTGTGCTCAGCTCTGAGGCCCTCAATACAAGAGGGATGTAGACCTGCTCCAGCGAGTCCAGAAGAAGCCACAAATATGATCCGAGGGGATCCGATGGGATTCAGAGGGCTGGAGCAGCTCTGCTCTCAAGCCAGGCTGAGAGAGATGGGCTTGTTCAGCCTGGAGAAGAGAAGGTTCTAGGGAGACCTTAGAGCAGCTCTCAGTGCCTAAAGAGGCTACAGAAAATCTGGAGAGGGGCTTTGACAAAGGCCTGTAGGGACAGGATGAGGGGAAATGGCTTTAACCTGACAGTGGGGTGATTGAGATGAGACATTAGGAAGAAATTCTTCCCTGTGAGGGTGCTGAGGCGCTGGCACAGGGTGCCCAGAGAAGCTGTGGCTGCCCCATCCCTGGCAGTGGTCAAGGTCAGGTTGGACAGGGGCTGGAATGCTCTAGTGTGAGGTGTGCCTGCCCATGGGAGGGGGTTGGAGCTGGATGAGCTTTAAGGTCCTTTCCAACCCAAAGCATTCCATGATTCTACTGCTACAGGATTTCCCATGGCAAGGCACACTTCCCCAAACAATGAGGCTTCAGGACAAGGCTGATGGTTTGAGAGGCCAGTGCTAAGTCCCGGCCCTCTCTTCCATAACGTGTGTTGGTTCCCAGAAGATCTGACTGCATTTCCACATTTCCACTGATCTCCTCTGGTCAAACCTGGCTGAGCATCTCGCAGTGTGTGCAGATCAGGAGCTGGCAGATTGAGTGGCTGCATGGACCATGCTTGTGGCCACAGAGGCATGGGGTCTTTCCTCCATCAGTGTGAGGCTGTCCTGGGTGTGTACACATGTGTTCATGTGCATAGGGGGAAGTCTGTTTGTTCCAGCAATCAGCTCAGCCACACCAAGCAATGCACCCCAACAGGCTTCATCTGCTTCCCCTCTCATCATCCAGTGAGCCCCAGCTCTGCCCCAGAGCAAGCAACATCTTTCAGAGCAGGAGAAGACTCATCAGCATCCAGCACCCTCCTTTGCCCTCAGCTGGGACTCCAGGCAAAGGATTTTAGATAAGATCAGCATCTTTTTCTTTCCATGTAGAGATTTAACTCACTGAGGATGGACAGAGATCCATGGGATTCATCTCATGGATGGCCTCAAACAGCTGTGACACTGAAAGAGCTTTCATTTGCTCTCAGCCTGGCTGCATATGAGCAAGTGTCCTGGGGGCCTGATTTACTTTATAATTCATCTACCTAGGTATTTCAACCACATTGCCACCGCAGGATCTCAGCCTCAGTTTATCTCCATATCTTATTGCATATTCCCAAATGGTGCTGAATAATGTGTCTCCAATATTACTTTTTAAGTAACCTTAATTGTCTGATTTTGATTTGTGTTTAAATTACACTTTTCCCTGCAACCTGAGAGGCATCAGAATTATACACGTAGGGTTTCACTGGAGAGTATTTTCTTGTGCTCATTTGGCGAGCACTCCTGTTGGAGGGCATATGCATGAGGGGGCAGAGTTAAAGCTTCTGGGGGAAGATCAGCTTCTGAGTTTCTTCAGGTTTATGAGATTAAATCCTCACATTTAATGTTGCATTAAAACAGAGCTGTCAGGTTCTATTTCACAGAAGATGTTGGTTTTGTGAATAGTGCTTTCTACAAAACATATGGCCAGGGTAATTGTTGGGGGCTGGTTAGGGAAGAGGGAGCTACTCCAGGGAAAGAGTGTCTTTTGAACAGCACTGGCCTGAAGAATTTGGAGACCTTGGTTAATGCATGAAAACAAAGCTGACTTCACAGAGCAGCGATGTTGACTCTCCTGCTTTCTTTGTCAGGAGGGAATGAAGCAAAGAGAAGCAGGCTGCTGGGAGGGAAGCTTTATGCAGTACCTCAGCATGAGCCTTAGACACCTTTCGTGGCTTCAGATTCACATAAAGACTGGCTGAGGCACCACAACCTGACTGTTCTGTTTGCGCATGGGTGCATTTAATGGGCAACACACTTTGCTCATTACGTGCCTTCACTTTTAATCATAAAAGGTTTCATGAAGGCTTTTCCTTTCCAAACATATGCAGATTGGTCGCTTCTCTTTAAGGTGGCTTTTGTGTTCACAGCAGAGAGAAATGCTCAGCTAGGCTGAAGCTCAGTGCTGACATCAGTGGGAGCTTTCGTTAATTGAATTACTGTTTTGTGGCAGAATGTTTTAAAAATAAGCGGAAATGTCCCACATACTTTTTTGGCTAAGAGATCAAATGTATCCAAAGGAATTCAATAATATTCCTACATCTGTGAGTCCTGCCTGTCCCTGGAGGACAAAAAGTCAAATTCAGTCTCCACCATTGTTTGTGTTCATTATATTCCCTTATCGTCTTTTTGGCTCGTGGGTAGCAGGGGGGAACTAGCAGAGTTCCTCAGGCCTCAAATGGAAACATATAGAGTCATATGCATATCACAAGAGCAGGAAGGACAGTATCAGGAAAAAAAAGCTTCTCCACTGTTCATCTGAATGAGGGCCATGATTTGCTTTGAAGGCTTTCACCTCCCCCATTGCTTGCTTTTCATGTGAAAACTTATTGCTGCAGAATTCAGGCTGAAAAGGTGTGGGTAAAAAAGGAAAGTGTGAGGTGACATTCTCTGAACCTGCATTCGCATGCAGAGCCGCATGTGGGTATGAATTTTCAGGCCAGTGTATCTCCAGATACATATTGGCAGGCAAATCCCAAAGCAAGTACCTGCGCTTATATGAATTGATGAGGATTTACCTTAGACTTTGCTGGCAAAAGAACACTCATGTGAGCACTTATTCAGAGATATCCTAACAGGGAAATACTTGTTCCCAGGCTTGTCCACAAATGCATTAACTGCAAATTCATATGTAAATACTGGTTCTGCAATCCTCCCATATATGCCTGGGTAAGGGTATATGAGAGTGCATGAGCAGTTGAGCAAGACAAGCAATGAGCAAATAAGAAGAATGTGAAGAGAGAGGAAAATGGTGTTTGATGCTCATGCAGATAAAATTGTGTGAGTGCATGACCTGCAATGCTGGTGTGATGGCACATGTAAATATATTCAGATAGGGGTTTTCTGTGACAGAATCTCATGCATATTGGCAATGCAGTCAAATGTGAACACGTATCTGTAGATGATGTTCAGGCAGTCAGGTGTTAACTGGTGGTTTTATAGTGGCACAGGAAAGCAAGAACTGGAAGGGTTGAAGTAACCAACACTTGTCCATCTGCCCATGAATCTTTCAGGAGTCCCCCTTGATGGAAGAAGAAATAAAGTCATGCAGCTCACACCCAGAAGAGAAGCAGCCTTACCTCAGGTCTACAATAAACTCATAGAGAAAGAACAAGGGTGGAACCTGCTTGCCAAGTCCTTATGTTGAGATGTCAAAGCAGAAAACGGGAATAACATTGAGTCTCTCTGGATACATTTGATCTCCTCTACCAGAAAGATTGTGTTGGACATTTCAGCTTATTTTGAAAACATTCTGCCACTAAGTGGCTAAATTCCCCTTTGACATCAGCTCTCAGCTTCAGTGTCGGGTCAAATTTTATTTAAGCTGCCTTAGACATTGCAAAGCTGGAAAGAAAAATAATTCTATGAAATATCTGATACTTAAAAAGCAAAGAGTTGTTTCTGAAAGAGGCAGTGGTCACCTCATCCCCCAAGTACACACTCCCCTGCACCATTGCCTTGCAGGGTGGAATTTATTAGGGGACATAAGGAGGTGAATCCCCTCTGTCAGAGGCTCCATTGCAGGAAGACGGCACCAGTCAGTGTCAGGTTTTTCACTGATCACAATAGCTTCCAGGCAGGTGTAAATAGTTCAGCACTGGGCACTATTTGTTGTTGATTAAAAGCCTATTGTGTCCTATGTACCTGCAGAGGGAGGGGAGCTATACAGCTGCAGAAGATCCAGGATGGTCTCTACATGACTGCCAATGCTGCTACATCCCCCTGAGCATCCAGTCCTGCCGGAGCCCTGCTGCAGGCTGTGCCCATGTCAGTGCTGCTTGCACAGAAGAGCTGTATGTGGTGGGACCGGCTGGAAGAGAGGTAGGGTGCTGGAGACAAAAATGGGTGCTCCCTGGATCCGGCTTTGGAATAATCCTCCTTCTCACATGTTGTCTTCATCTATCCCCCTCTTAGTGCAGCTCTGCTTTCCATCTCTTTCCAGCACATGCATGCACATCATAAAGCAGCCCCTGCACCCACTTCACCTTTTCCCCCATGCCTGCAGGAGTGCAGGATACAAACACACCTTGCCTATCATCAGAAGTGGACACACACCCCCTCCACACACCCCATGCAAAACCAGCCAGCCAGGCTCCCCAGTTACGAGCTTGGGGAGTTATAAAGAGTAGATGTGTTTTTCAGGAACACGAGCAGCCCAGCTGAGCAGAACTTCAAGGGGGCCACTTTCTCGCTCCCTTTCGTTTCTACTCCAAAGAGCGCGTGAATGATGTCCGGTGGGAATGAGCTCGCCAAGAAAAATGCAGCTGAGCTGTCGTTGTAAGGACTGTGTGCTTCACGCCATAAAACTGGAATGGAAGAGCCGTGTGAGAAGCTAAGACCCTCACGCACAGGCCATAATGTTCTTTCCTGCTTTGAAGTGGATTTAGGGCTGGCTCAGTCTCCCCAGGGGCTGGAGGCTGCTGCTTATCCGTGCAGCCTAGAAGCAGCAATAGGCAGCTGAATGTCTTCAAGCCTCTTCTGTACAGATAGCAGTGAATGCTCTGCACCCCTCTGCAGAGCAGTGCAGTCAAAGAATCACAAGATGGATTGTCATGATGAACCTACTCCCCTCGTTCTGGCATGTTTGAAACCTGAAGTCTGTTGTTCTGAGGTCTGTTAGCATCTCCTCATTTTGACTCTGGATGGGACCTGGGTAACAAGTGCTCCCCTCCCCACCACCACCACCTGCTCCACACAGTTTTCTGGACAGCATAATGTTCCTCCTTATGGCTGAAAAGGTGCATGCTTGTCTGGTTGGAATTTGCCTGCTTTGTTTGGCTTACACCTCTCCTTCATTTTTCCTGCATACAGGGTAATCCCGGGTTTTTCTTCTCTCTTCCTGCTTAAGAGACACGGATGTTCATCTGTGGATGGACCCAGACCAACTGTTTTCTCCCAGTCCAAATCAGGAAGGTCTCTCATCAGTTGCCAGATTACTGGAGTCATCCATTTGCCCTGGGGACTTATGCAGAGAGCAAGAGCCCTGGTCAGGTAGCTGCTGCTCACAACTGCTCAAGCTCTCTACTTTAATCATTAATATGTTTGGGGTATAGTCCACAGGAGCTGATCTCAGGGCAAGACACCCCAGCACTGGGACATTCTGGCAGAGCTCACCCACTGAGTTGTTTCCTCCTGACCCCTTATCACTCCCCATCAGAGGCTGGTTATGCCTGGCCAGGGTAGAGATACAAAGCCCATCTTATCTGAAAACTCACTAGTGGGGAAAGAAGATTTTGGAGGAAATGCTGCTCTGGATGTTTGAATTGCTTCACTGAAAGCTACTGCTTCACAGCTGCTTCACATAGAGTGGTCACCACAGCACAATCTGACAATAGAAGACGACTATCCGGGGCTCAGGAGCTAAATCCTGCTTTGGCCATGGAAGCCAGCCACATATTCCTACAGTCCTCCTGGGGGGCTGCAAGAACAAGTAGCTACTAATATGTGACTTTTCTCCACCAGATGCAGCTACCTGAAAGCTCAGCATCTAATTTGCAGTTGTCATCTATCATATCTCTTCTTTGTGGAACACCTTCTGATGCAGATTCACTCTGTCTGTCGAACACCCTTGCATGATGCAGGAATGATTTTTCTCATTCCCTGGAGATATTTGTTTCTCTTCACTGGCTGTGAAAGGAACAGACAGCAGCTGCAGCGTAGATCAGAACCATAGTATTAACATGGCCAAAAATAGGTGTGATGAGTCCTACCCTCCATGTCAGATGGGAGGTCACCCCAGTATCACACTGCATGCCACTTCACACTGTTTGTCTATAAAAAGAACTTTCTGATGGTTCTGGTACACTCATATCTCAAGAGTTACACTAGTGTGTTTCTAGTAGAAACTCACAAGTGCCTGGGAGTGACAGAGGAAGAGAAGGCAAAATGGAGATTTTCAATATCCTCTCCAGGATAGAACTTTATTAAATATGGTCTCAGAGTTGCCCAAATACCCCACATCTGACCTGATGATGCCTCCTGGCATAGGGATAACTGGATATGGCTTGTACCCACTCCTCAGCCACTATGGTTTGCAGCCTATCATTTCATGAATATCCATCCAGGCTCATTTCAGCTCTTTGTAACATATTTTGCCTTTCCTACTATGGTTGAGGGGATCTCTGAAAAAAATTCTGCTTTAACCATTGAAGCTAAATGTGCTGCCCGTTCAGGGGTCATCTTGCGTGTTCTATGTCCTTTGCAACAGAAGCCTTGCTGCTCAGCTCAACATGATGAGCACAGTCTGACTGTGAACCAGGCATCTGCAGCAAAAGTGCCAGCACTCATAGAACCACGTAATGGTTTGGTTTGGAAGGGACCTTGAAGATAATCTGGTTCCAAACCCGCCTCCCAATCAGATCTGCTAGAGATTTCTTGCTTTACTAATGAGAGCAGAGATTCCTGGGAACAATTAAAAGAGTTGCTGTAGGCACAGAGGGCGCATGTGAAGGCTTGAGGTGGTCCTCCAGGTACAGTGCAGAGATTAGGGAAAGGCTGATAAAGTCAATGCCCAAGAAACACTTTTTTACTCAATTACAGTAGTTTAAGGTTGAAATCTTGATTCACCACTATTGGCCAAATATACCTACCATAGTTCATGTCTCAAATGGATGTATTAGATACATTCAGATGGGTTGTCTAGGCTGATAACAGACTTGGGGAATGACCTCAGGTTGAACTGCAGGGAAAAGAAATTGTTTCCTCATTAATATCTCTGCAAAATAAATGTCAACTGGAAAAACAGTTTCTGTGTAATCAATCTTGGTTCATAGACATCGGGCTCCGACAATTCCTCTCATGGAAAGGAATATATTTCCCATAGACCTGCAGTGTTTCACACATTATAGCTTTCATAATAGCAAAAGCCAGTGCTTGGGTTACATTGAGCTTTTCTTTCTAACCCTTTGGTTAGAAGGAAAACTAAATGATCATAATTCTCTGAAAAATTTCTCTGTTCAGACTAAAACTTTCACATTTTGTATAGGGCAAGAAATGATGATTTTTCTTCCACTGAAGAAAATCCTTTTAGCTATCTTTGATTTATTGGAATGTGTGTAGGGGAGAATTACACTTTTATGGCTTTTAAAATGTATTTTTCTTCTTGGCAACTAACAAGGCTAGAAAAGCCCTTTTCCTAACTTACTTGGCATTTTCATTCCTGAGAAGCTGAACTTTAGTCGGGGGTGGGCTGAAGAATTCATCTCCAAAAAACCCAGCAATTAAAAGATCGCCTCTCAGTGTGCTTATCTAAGATATACTGGGACTTCAGGGGGAGGAAGAAGAGAAGTGTTTGGATATATTTCTTGCAAGACAACATCCTGTACAGAGTGTGCTGCTGAGCCTGGGGCTCATTTATGTTGGTCACCAGGTTAAGGGCAGGAATGCGTGGTCGAGGCACAAGCAAATCTCCCCCAGATGCAGAAGGAAGGTGCATCCCTACTTGCAGTCTCCAAATCAGTGATTCAGATTCCGAAGACATTTGCTTTGCTGGTTTTCTTATTAAAAAGCTCCAGCTCTGAAAGTCAAATGATAAGGGGGTGTCTCCTGTATCATTACAAAGAAAGCACTTTCTCAATTGCACCTTTATGCAGAAAAGCATGAAAGCACGGCTTGGTGCAATTCCAAGATGAATCTCACATCCTGAGACTGGTTCCCATCTTCTTCCTTTGGCCTTTCTTGCCTGTCCATAGCAGAAGCAACCAGTTACAAAGTCACTGGTCAAGTGGACCTTGGTGAAGGGTCTTTCCCTGCTGCAACCCAGTGCCACATTTCCCCCAGCATCACATCCCCTGAACGTGCTGCTCTTGTCCCTGACATACTGGGAATAAAACACCTGCAAGACCTGCAAAATATCAAGGTGAATGAAAGAACCTCATGTTTTCAATAAAGAACTATTTTTAATCAGTGTCTTGCTCCCTGTGCAGACTGGAAAATGCGTTCGAGCACCAGACGTCGTGCGCTCCATGAGCCAAGGGGCACCAGAATGCAAAACAAATGCAAACAGCTGCACAGTGCTTTCTTCATCTCTGATTTCCCCTTAAAGACAGGAGGTAAGAAAATGTAATTCAAAATTACTCTGTTAATGTGACAATACGGTTATATATCCATTCAGTGACGGACGGCAGGAATTTGAAAGGTTGACCCTACCTCAGAAACATTTATTTGTAGCCCTTATTTGTTGTCCTGCTGTCTCCAGTTCTGGTGACTGTGGCAGCTAGTTCTAGCAAAATTTCAGTAAAATCCTAGGAATCCTAGCTGAAAAGCAAATTTTTCACCACAACTGTAATTTTGAAAGCACATAAGAATTCAGGCTCAATTTATTGCCTTGCTTTCTGACTTGTGCAATGCAGTTGTTCTGTTCATCTAGCCTTTTTTTTCCATTTCTTTATACCTCATGTATATTCCCTGCATCTATATCGAGACAGGATTGAACCTGCTCAGGGCTTTTGATATCTCTGCTTTCTGTGCAAGAAAACTGTAGATGGCATTTGCAACTCATTGCAACTAGATCCAGGCATTGCCCTGTTCAACACAGTTGGCTACCCCTCAGGGTTCCCTCATGTCATAATGTTTGTCCTGCAAAATCTTGATTGTAGAATTGTTATTATTGCATACCACTGTTTGAATTTTGACCAAAGCTGGCAGTGATTCCTTGATCTCAGCCTGTTTTCTCCACCATCTTCTTTTACAAAATTAATTACTTAACAAATTCAAAACTCAAAGAGCACCACAACATTAATATCTCAAAGTATTTGGGAGAAAAATCTGCCATCTGCCTGTCCTCAGCAGTCTTGACTGACTTCAGTAATTGGGCTGGAAAAAGAATCTATTGAAAAGATTAAGTGATGCATTGCTCATGGGCTGTCAGCTGGATCCCTCCAGCCTTGGGATCCTACATTACACTGACTCAAATTGGAGGGCAGTCTGGGGTTACATGGCCATTAGTAGACATTTTGAAGGAAGACATGGAACTACAGCGGCAGATAAGCCCTACAGGTTTTCCACTGATCCCTGAAGAATGAGGTACAAACGCCTTCCAAAAATGTGTTGTCCCTAAGATTGAGAACTGTTGGTGTTTTATCACCTGTAGAAATAACCCTGGACAAGACCAAGAGCCCATCAGCCATCCAGCTTTGGACTTTGCTGAGCTGCTGCTTTCAGTGTCTTCTTTTGGCAGGGAGTTCCACAGCTTAATGCCCGTGTCCCATGCTGCTTCCAACCTTAATTCTGCTGGGCAATTCAAAAGGTTAAAGGCAAACTGACTTGGGACCAAACACTGTACATTTAAACTACAGCCAAGGAGACCAGTTGTCAGGAAATGTAGACTCTAGAGTCAGGTAGAAACATATTTTAAGACTATAACACTGTGTATTAAAAGTATATAGTATATTTACAACGTAATAAGGCAGGCTGTGTATTTCAAAGATCAGTGAGAAGGGGCCAGTTTTGGTGATGTTTGAAGTCTATCTCCTGGGCTGTCACATATATTCGAAGAATGCCTGCTATACATTTAGATCAACCCCCATCCCAAATGGAGGGGAATGCGGCTTTCTCCCCATATGGGGTTAATCTCCGGGAAGGCGGCTTGAGCACATGGTACCAATTCCTGCTCAGTTTGGTCCCTTAACTCAGTCCTGAAGGCAGGGAGCTGAGATGGGGGCAGGGGTAAAAACCTAGTGTCACCCATTTATCTTTCCAGAGAGGGCTGCCTGCTGCTCACGGGTGAGCTCTGTTTTGCTTTACTCCCATAGCAGGGCAGAAATATGAGGAGACTAATCACAGGGAGTGATGCTTGGGGACAGAAATGGCTCCTGATAGAGATGCAGAAATTGAAGCTCCCTCCCACTTTCTGGGGCAACAGCAAAAAGACAAATCAGAATGAGCTGCCCCCTTTCTCCATAGCTCTTTTGGAGCTGAGTCCTGCAAATCCAGCTGCATGGCTAAATAAACATCCTGCCACACAAACAGTAAGTTAGTGGGGAGATGTCTGACACTGGGAAAGCAGGTCACCTACTGTCAGAGCTGCCCTTTCTGCCCCCAAAGGGCCAGCCTGACTTCATAGGAACCAGCCACAGCAATACCCTGCACTTGCAGGTTGCAGGTGTGAGAAGCAGCTGGGTACTTCTTGGAATACATGATGGTTAAAGAAATGTCAGTTCTGTCACTGCAAAAGGGAAACTACAGCGGTGATTGCACTGGGAAACCAGGCTGAGAGCAGAAATACCGTGGGGGAATTAGAACACAGGCTTTCCTGGAAGTTTCCAAAGCTTTTACAATTTGTTTTTCTTCACGGTGCCATATTAACAAAGTAAATTCCAGTTGTCTTGGATTATTATTTTGTTTTGTTTTGTTTCCTTATCTCCTTTTCTTTCATGTGGAACAAAAATGTAGAAAGAAGGAAGAGTAATAGTATGAGTATGTGGTGCAAGAATATAGAATGTTAACGCCTCCAAACCTGGGAAACCACCATTTTCAAAGGAACATAAAAACTAGGGGAATGGGTGGGAAAAGGATCTTTTGTTTAAAACTTTGAAAGAATAAACACTGATATATTCTTTTTTTCCCCAAAACTTTGTTAATTTTGACTCTACTAGTTGCATTAGAGAAAAACATTTTCTAGTAAAATCCATGATCAGATGAGAGGGAGTCAGAGCTGTGAAGTGCAGGACAATTGCTCATTTTCCTTAAGACACCTACATACAAACATCGTCTAAGACAATTGTATGAGGATTCTGTTCTAGTTGTGTTTCAGGTGCATGTCAGGAGAGAAGATTCCTGTAACCTGTTAATGGTGGCCATACAGTCCCAAGGATGTAGAATAAGCTCTGGATACCACTGTCGGTACTAATAAGGGATACTCAGCTTCATGTCCTTGTTTCTCTACTGCTTTGGAAGATCAGAGCTACCTTGGGGAGGTCCTGCTTCTCGGAACTTCCCATCCCTCCAAGATCCCATTGGCTTCCTGCAGGGATATGGCCTTGAGCACAAACTCCCTTCATCCCATTTCCTGCCCGTGCCCCAGCAATCACTGTCAGATCTCAAACTCTTCAAGCAGTTTTGTCAAACTTTAATTACATGACTACAATCTGTCCAAGAATTTTATTACATTAATAACAATGTTCCTAATTAGCATTTATTGTTTATATTATTGAAATTCCAAATTACACGACCAATTGATTTTTCCCCATTGCCCTCATTAAGTCACAGTGAAATGCATTCTAAAATAGATTGGCATTTAATTCCTTTAGAAAGTGCTGATTAGATCGAGTGCTTATTTCACTGCATTTGGTTGCATGAAGCTGCGTTAGGTTTTAATTTCTTGTTAGTATGAAGCTGAGTCACCGCTGAGCTCCTTTTCCATCGCTACACAGGTGCCTACTGGAAAAATACTCCTCCATGGCTTAGTCGAGGACTTAGGAATAAATGGAAGCAAAACAAATGTCCCCAGACAGCAGACTCGATGTGGGATGAAATGCAAAGCTCAGACGGGTGTTGGAAGTATTCAATTTGCTTCATGAGCCAACTTGGAATTATTAAGGAGTGTTTGGCTAAATATGTAGATTTCGGTCTTTTCCCGTGTTCTTAGGGAAGGCTCTGTCTGTGCTCGTCCCCTGTCCTTTCCTCCACACCAGCTGCACACACCTCTGGTCTGTCATGAAAACTCAAGGCGTGGATGGAAATGAGGTCCAGTAACTAGGACACAGCACTGGTTGAAGCGCAGGTTTCTTGCATATCTTCATCAAATCACTTGATCCTCATTAAGGTTTCTTTCTATGTAATAGCATATTATGTGTTTAATAGGACTGAAAAACATGTGGCTATATGAGGACCTCCATAGTTTCACAAATATTAAGCCAGTTTTTCCCCGAGCATCCCATGAGGGTGCCTTGTATTGTCTCAGGGGAATACCTTCTTGACCTCCTTGCAGATCCTGAAACACATTCAGAGCAATGTCACAGAATCATAGAATCATGTCCCTGCCACGGGCAGGGACACCTTCCACTGGATCAGGTTGCCCAAGACCCATCCAGCATAGCCTTAAACACTGCCAGGAATGGGGCAGCCACAGCTATTCTGGGCACCCTGTGCCAGCACCTCAGCACCCTCACAGGGAAGAATTTTTTCCTTCTATCTAACCTGAACTTCCCCTGTTTCAGTTTGAACCCATCACCCCTTGTCTTACCACTACAGTCTCTGAGGAAGTGTCCCTCTCAGCGTCTTTGTAGGTCCCCTTCAGATACTGGAAGGCTGCTAAGTGGACTCCATGTAGGAGATGTCACAGGCTACCATGTGTCACAGACTGCCATATGAATTGCTCTTTTTCATCCTCAATTGCCCCTTTTCATCACACTTATTGGATGAAACACTCAGGTAGCTCTGCAGACAATGGATACTCCAGCAGATGGAACAGTGTGCTGAGGCAGGGAATGAAGAGGTGCTGCATTATCCTGTCCTGACGAGGACCTAACCAGCAAGTCTATGCAAGTCCTGTATATGTAACATGGGAAAACTTTTCTGGGGTCTGAGATTAGTGTAGTCATGGCAAGGCACACATTTCAGGGAAGTTCCTCCTCTTTCATTGCCTGCTGTGCTTTCCTATATCAAACAACTCATAGAAGGCAAGAGAAACAAAGTAGAACATATGCAGACAAGTGTCCTGAAGAGGGACACCCCACTCCTACCCATCTGATACCTGGAGTTTCTGTCCTAATTGAGCATCACCATTAGTGCAGTCCTGTGCTGGGCTGCGGTTGTGGTTGTGCTGGGACAGCCTTGTGCACAGGTTGGAGGGCACTAGGGGTGGATGCATTCTCACAGACCCAGCACTGGATGACGCAGAGGTACCCCATTATGTCAGCTAATAATGCAAAAGGCAGAAACGCATGCAGGTGGGAGTGGGTGTGTAGGTGGTTGAAGAGGGATGTTGAAGGACACTCCCCTTCTGTGCTCTATTTAACACAACGGAACTTTGCTCTGAAGTGGGAACATTGAGGGCACTTTCCAGCCCCTTTTTCTCTCACAAATGGACAGGATTCCCATCTTATAAGTGGCTCTTCTCAAAGCTCCTTTCAGCATTCTTGCTTGTTTTCTTTCCTTAGTACTGGGATAAACCTCCATTTCTTTGAATTTCATGTTTTTTTTTCTTTTTCCTTATAAATCCAAATTTAAATTTGCCAAATGTTTTTCTGGGAATGCTTCTTGCTGAGCCCAGACTGTATCTGCAGCTGAGCGTATTGGGGCTGTGTGTGCTGGATTGTTGATGCAGGGCACTGGTCTCAGGCTGATGCCACCATCTGCTCCTGTGACAGCAGTGCAATAAAAAAGCCTGATGCCGAGGCTCTTCTCATGCTGCTTTTACATGTGAAGCTTGACAAAACACAGTGTTTACTTTTATATAATCTTTTTTCTTTTTCTTTTTTCTTTTTGCCAAATGATCATTTTTGTTAGGACACCCCCACCCCACCCCTCCATTGATTTCTTATTTCACCAGGTTTTTCTTTCCCCCAAATAGGGTAAAGAACCGTCTGCTTAAAACTCTACCAAGAGCAAAAAATTCTCTCTTCCAACATATTTGCTCACATGGGAAGAAAACATGTCTTCCTATCCCTCTATCAGCTAAAATATGGGATAGACCTGTCCTCTAAATCAGGTGGTGCAGTGTCAGCTCACCTGTGTGAGGAGCTAAACCTGCATCTTCATTCCTGCCCCAGGCTGCATCCAGGGAAGTATGGGTTTTACATGCACTGATGCTCCAAATGGCTGGAAATACTTGACACAAGTTTTTTACAGCATCTATTGCCCAGAGACCCAGGGCTCAGCATTGGGCTGGGGCTGCAGCAGTCAGTGCCGTAGGGAACATGTTGCAGTGGTTTGTATAATGGGATATGTATGGGTGGTGATGGCACCAGGGACAATTTTTATCTCTCTGATAGCACTCTGTACTCTGCCAAGGTACAGGAAAGGGTAGGCTTAAGATTTCACTTCGTAGAGGGGGAAACTGAGTCACGGAGCAATGGAGCATTTGCTGTAGTGCCAGAGCTGGGAAGAAATCCAAGTATCCTGATTATGAAGCCCTTGACCCAGACACCACCCCACGCTGCCTCTTTATTAAGCATCTTCTAAGACGTCTTAAAAAAGCCTTACAGAAAGGCTCCGTTGTTCTCTTGCAAGCTCTATATTAGCATCTGAAACACCCGTGCTAAATTTGAGGAGGGAGGGGGAGGTGAAAGCGCATGAGTAGCTACTTTGATTAGGTAATAAAGTATCAATTTATTTTTTATAAATACAGAGAAAATTCAAACCAGCTGGCACTTGCAGTACCTCTTTGCACGCCACATTTCCAGGGAAATATCCTCCTATTCTCTGGAATCTACCCTATGCATTATCATGCCGGAGGGTTCACGGACACTCTCTTTGCTGTCTCGCTGCCGGTCAGCCAGCCACATATGAAGGCAAGGAATAGAGAGACTTTTGCAACTGCTTTCAGTGAATTTTCTCCCTCTTAAATGCTAAGGGGCTTCAGAGCCCATCGCACATGAGGCTTTGGGAAGAGATGGTTATTTCTCTGACAGCCCAGAGACCTCTGCTGATGCCAGCTCCGTGAGCACTGATGGCTTGCAGAGGATGCCCATAGACAAAACAGGTTGGGTGCAAGTATGTGCTTGGAAGCATACCCACAGGGATGTGCAAGCCCATTTGCACGTACCTCTTGGGTGTCTGCTTCTCTTGTCATGTTTATGTCTGAATGTCTACCTGAGGCACACCAACATGACCTGTAGAGAGAAACAAAGCAGAGGATTACGAAGAAGAAATGGCTATTATAGAAGCAGGAGTACAGTCATGAGGCTGCAGAGAGGGTGGGAATGACCATAGCCATTGGACAGGAAAGAAGAAACAGGTTTAAACTGCAGGAAGGGGATTTCAAGCAAGATACAAGTAAATCACAGTGACAAGAATTAAGTGTTTGCTGACTCTCTGGAGAGAAGGAGACTTGCTGTTTTGAGGAATCTTTGAGAGTAACATATCTGCCAGGAAGGCTGGAGAAAGGCTTGTTTCGGGGAAGACGATGACTGATAGCTCTCTGCATCCTTTTCAGCCCTCTCAGCTGTGACCCTGTACCCCATAAGCTACAGCAAGAACTGAGCTATTGTAGTACTGGTGGGAAGAAAAACTTTTGAGAGCAGTCTGAAGGCAATCCCCACTGTGCTCTTTTCTCAACCACAGGGTCCATGCTGAATTAAGCAAAAAACCTGTTGAACTGAGATTTCCCAAACCCCCAGTGTTCCATCCCAAAGAAATAGCATCTTCTGATGAAGTTTGGTTTAACCATGACACTCAGGAGTGACTCTGGGTAAAGGAATGCATATTCTCCCACCTTCGTGTTGATAAAAGCAAAGGTGGAATAGCACAGAATAGAAAGATCTTGTTGCCTGGAGGGAGTTTCTGGTGGGCTCTGTGAGCCTTTGGGGCTCATCCTACAGAGAGGAGGCAAATATGGGACCTGAGTGCAGTCCTGCCTTTATCCAAGCCATGCTGCACAGCACCTCACATTCACAAGACGCCGTTTCTGATCTTTCCTTTTCTGTGATTTTTTTTTTTTTTTTCTCATAGGAGAGCTATATTCTGCAACATGCTGAACTCCACAAACAAACTAGGATTCTATTTTAGGCTCCAAATTGATGTATCCAACTGGCAAGGAAATTAGCATGGATTAATTAGAAGGAAGATGAAAGACTTTGGTAAGCAGCGTTACGAGCAGCAGCCTTTATTAAAGCTCCACAATGCATTCTCTTCTTATCATAGGATATAGCATGAGATGAATACTTGATCTGAGCAAGCCACTGACTGGGGCTGACAGGATGGTAGCGGTGCTTAAGTGGCACCTCCCCTGGTTAGGAAACCCTGTGCTTCACTTGCCAGAAGGCATTTTCATGCTCTGACACCCTCCTTTCGCCATTATTTCTTGCATGGATTCATTGAGCTCCGCAGCCCCTCAGAGCTGCATGAGGCTACTTCAGCCTCATACAAACAAGCCTGTACAGCTCCACTGATAAAGAGGCTAACAAACAATCTGATAAGTAATAGCTTAGCTGGCAAACAATTCATCACATCAACAAAAGCATTTAAAGGGGAGAAAAGGGAGGCAGAAGCAAGGCAAAACTCAAAGAGTTCTGCTGCTGTGAGCTGTTAGTAGGGCAACATGGGAATTTTGCAAAGGTACTTGCCTTTCTTCTCCGTCCTCCTGCACAGCTCAGGCATTGGACTTTCTGTTCCCAGACTTTCAGCTCAGATCGGCAACCCGTGTCCCTTCAGAGCTCCGGCTTCTGGTACTCTTTCAACATCCTGGAAGGGCACAAGGATGCACCAGCTGAGCAAATGAAGCTTGGGGCAGTTAATTAGAGCAGAGCTCAGTGCCCTGTAAGCCTGCCCTCAGCTCATCGGGTCATTTCCAGAAGGTGGATAAAGCATGTGTTACACTCGAGTCCTCCAGGACAGCCACAAATTTTAATGAGAGATTATGTGCTTTTACCCCTGTAGATTTAAAGGAATCACTTGACTCCTTGGCAATGCCCTCCTTTGCCTCCTCTTCCTTTCCTGCTCTATAATTGTTCCTTTCTACCCCCTGCTGCTCCCTCACACCAATCAACTCCCTTCAGTCTTCTGATACACGTTATATATTTCTCATTATTTGGGTTTATGCTGTTAACTATTTGCTGTTTGAATTCCCTCTTGGCCCTCAAGTTTCCACCATAAATGTGATAAGTTACAACATCTGTTCTGCCAGGGCTGGATTTCCACTCTCAAAAGATTGTTATTTTACTTTAAAAAGCCCCAAAGCGCTGCAACTCACAGCTCTCTGTGCGTCTTCCTCAATTTTCATGGGAGCACCACAACCCCCTGCATGACACTTTTCCTGCCACGGGAATGCAAAGAAACTACACTTTTTTGGAGGAACTTTCTGCAGTTTTGTGTGACTATTGCATTCTGAAGCCTTGTGTCTACTTTACAATTAGTTTGTGTGAGAAAAGATGCTGCTTCATTTTCAAAGCTCTAAAATCGCATTTTGACAATTTCCACATGAAAACTGGATTATTTTTACTTTACAGAGATACCGTTAGGAAATGTTGGGAAGCTCTAATAGGAAACATGAGACTTTGAGCCAAGAGAATGCTTTTCACCCTTTAAATTCATCCGAAGTTTTACTTCTAGGGCAAAACCATTTTCATCTGCACTGTTAAAAAAAAGCTTAAAAGAAAAAAATGCAAGGAAAAAGAATGTTCTGTTTGTCCAAGCCCAGTTCTGAGCCTAACTTCTTTTAAGTAATTATATATTTGCTATCAGGGATTTTGTGTGTTAATCATCAGCATGGCCTCACCGGTGAGGTGCTAAAGGACTTCTGTATGCTGAGCAACACCTGAAGTAACAAGTCAGGACAGGGTGAAAAACATCGCCTCAAAGGGCTTCCAAACATTGTAGAAAAGATGAAGAGAGCAAAGAATCTTCCTTCAGCTCACAAACCTGGATGGCAGCATGAAACATGGTCTTTTACCTGCCAGCCACCAGCCCAGAGGTAACCTGTGTGATCTGGGATGTGGAAAATTGTGTTATCATGGTGCACAGGCTGATGGTGAACAAACAAGTGTGAAGACCATGCCAGGAGTGATGGAGAGCTGATCCTAGTGGGTGCTGGTGAACCCACGTTGTGTGGTGAACACACGTTGTGAGCTCCTTGCTTCGTCTGTGCACAGATCCCAACCATTCAGAGCTGGCACAGCTGCTATTGCCTACTCCATCTCCAGTGGCAAAACTCAGAGCTCGTCTTCAGGGAAATTCATGAAAGTGAAATGCATGAATAGCAGTGAAATAGCAGCCGTGGAGCCTAGCATTTTCTCCTTCAGCTTAGCAAAGAATGGGCACATTCTGTACCAGCTCTCTGCCTTTTTTAGCAGAGCTCAGTGTGGGCTAGGAGGATTATCCGGGCAGCTGAAGAGACAGGAGGTGATTTGGGTTCTATATCTTGGCTTCCCACCACAGAGGTCATCCCAAAGAGCAGAGAAGTGGTTGTGTGAGAACCTAGGGGAAGCTCAGTGATTTTAAGAGGTTTTCCATTCCAGAATGGAACAAAAGCCAGGGAGATTTAACTGTCTTCTTGAAGGAAAACAGCAGGGGAAAAAGAAAAGGTGTGGGGAGGACTCAAAGGGTCGGTTTCTGCTTTTTTCCTTTTTCATTTGGTTTTACAATGCATTTCCCTTTTTGAAACACGGGAAGGAGACATCTTGAAACACTGCATTCCAGAAAGACCCGAATGAAGGCTTTCAACCTTATCAAAGGGCTCATCTCCTTTTTCTCTTCCTTTTTTTCTTTTTTTTTCTTTTTTTTTCTCAAAACTAGTTTTGTCCCAAAGGCAACACTTTTAAATGAAGCACTCTGCTTTGGAAAAATTGACCTGTTCCAGTGGAATATAATACCAGTGAAAGAATTTTGCAGCTTGGGTGGACATGCTGTCAGTGCCACACCACTGGGAAGGGAGCTTAGATGTCCCCACAGCCCTTTCCTTCTCAGTAGGAATACCTAAGACAGCACCATAAGAACACTCCAAGCCAAATCAAAAATCTCTGTAAATAATCTTCACAGTACTATGAGGTCCTCAAACTGTTTATCAAACCAAGACCAAGGCATCATGATTTTTCCTGAGAACCATCTTCAAGGTTGCAACAACTCCAGGATAAAGCAGTTTTTGATTAATTATCCCCCTGTGAAATAATCCATGTGTTTTTTATAACACTTACAAACTTCTACCACCCACAACATCCTGTGGCAAGAAGTTACACAGGTTAACCTTCATATACTAAAAGTCAGATCTCTTTTCTTCTCTTGAACCTCCTTCCTTCTCATTTTATGTGCTGCTGCCTCAGAAAAGGCATAAAAGCATCAGTCCACAGCCATCTTTTGCTTACTATGTCAGACTTGCTGGACTCTGATCCTACCTGTCCTTAATCATCACACAGACTGTCCTAATCTGGTAGTCCATGAAGCCCTTTTTCTACATCTATGGGGCAGCTGCTCCTTGTCCCCAGTTACTCTTCAACTTGCAGAAGTCTCAATTAACCCTAACCCTCATATATTTGAAAACAATAATAAAGAGCTGAAAGTTACCCTCTATCTCTGTAACTCTGATCCCGCCGGTACTTTTTCCTTCCCTCTTTATTTAGGTCTTACACAATGCCAAAATTGCCCCCATTATGAGTTGATGTAGGTAACTTTATTTTAAAATAACTTAAAGTTTTCCTGTTTTCTATCTAAATACATACCTTGGGTTGAGGGGAGTATTTCTGGTAATTTTATCATTTTTTCCAAATAATTTCAGTCTGAAAATACATTGAAAAATATCTCCGAAGGGCTAGAATGCATTTGGTTTGCATTTTCAAATCTGGATTTTTCTTTAAAATGGTATTTTGCTTAAATTTAGAATGGGGAGTAGGTGATTTCCTATTTGGGAAGAACAACATGCACCCCCTTACCAGAGAGAAACGGTGGCATATGAGACCTGTTCTACAGCATTAGGGGCATTGGTCAGGCTGGAAGAAAGAAGCTGCAGCCTGTGAAAGAAGAAATAGCCAATGTGATGAAATTTAGCAGCTGGTTTCAAATTGGCCGAACTGCACTGAAATTCTCTCTTTTCAATAAAGAAAAGCCCTCATCCCCACCATCTCAATATGACAGGCTAAAATCACTGAGCTCCCTGCAGGATGCTGGTGACATCCTGAACACTGCAGCTCTCAGATGGATTCCCGGTTGGAGTTTAGCGCTTTAGGAGTGATCAGGCTGTGATTATAGCTTCTTCAATGAGTGCCTGTCAGCTCTTTCCCAAAAAATCAGGCTGTGAAGCGCTGTCTGCCCTGTTCAGGATAGTCCTTCTTCAGAGGATGCAGTCCTTGGACGTTGGTACCTTGCCGGCTGCAGTGCAGGCAGCAGAGTGAGGAGGTGAAGCGAGTGGGAAGAGGGGAATGATTCTTGCTTCCAGCACTCCTGAGCCACTGCTTAAATCATTTAACGCCAAATAAATTATGGTGTAATTTAGCTGCATAGTATTTCATGCTCAATTAGTGCCACTTTAGAGAGAGGCAGTTCTCTATGGAGGATGAAGCTCAGGAATTTCACTCTGCACTGGAGGGGGGGGGACCATGTATCTATGGAAGATAAAGGGGTAACCACGGCAACAACACAACTCTGGGCGAAGCCGGGAAGAGAGGAGCGGCTGCAAAGGAGGAAAAGGTAGATAAGAGACAGGCCACCAATAGGTCTTATTTGGGAAACAGACGTATCTGCTGGAATAATGGTGCTGCTGGCTGGGCAGGCAGTGTTTCTGTAGGAGCCCACCAGTTTGGTAAGTGTGGTCTGCCCCAGGGACACAGTCACCCCTGGACAAAGCAAACCCAAAGTCTGGGTCAGTGTGCAAGGGAAGCCAAGGAAGCCCTACAGCCAATATCCTGCAGGAGAAACCTGGTAGGGAAATCAGAGTGGGCTGGTGGTCATACTGGAGCTTGGAGACCATTGCTAGACCTCATGCTCATGGAGGTGTACCAGGTAGCTTTGACCTCCCATTCATCATACCCACTGCAGTGCAGGGCACTGGTGTGGACATCAGTGTAAGATGTTTGGGATCCCTGGGCTATCCTCTTCTTGCTGCCCATCTCCCTTGCAACTGGTATCTGAGCAGGTAAGATGAAAGATATCCAGGGGTTCAACCATGCGGTGAGTGTGCAGCAGCTTGGGGTTGAAGTCCATAAGGAGGGTTTGTCTCCCTTCTAGCCTGTGAAAATAAACACCTGAACATCCCAATGGTGCTCAAAACACGCAGCAGCGCCCTCTGAATGGCACTAACCCAGTGGGAGAGTGATGGTGGTACTGAGACAGTCCCAATTTGGCACAGCTCCGTGTCATTGACTCCCCAATAGGATATTTCCCTTTGAGCGTGGAGGCTCACTGAGTATATCTTGAGCAACTGTGTCCTCGCCACGTGCCTAAGGAGTCAATTCCCCAGGCCAATACATCTATGTGACAGAAAGCATTTCCTGACGTTCAGACGTGATTTTTCTTGCTCGATTTCATTCCCTTCCTCCCAGAGAAACCACCAGGGGACCCTTAATAACCTCCCCCCTCCTCTCAGGTTCTTGCAGACAGGCAAGTCCTCCCTTTTACTCCTCCTTCAGGCCTTTCCCCACAGACTTTTCATCATTCCTGCCCTTTTCTGAAGTGCCTTCATGCTTCCGGCATCTTTATGGTGTCCAGGAAGTCACACAAGCACTGTTCCCAGGAGAGAGGTCTGATCCAGATGAGTCCTGTCTCCAGATGTCTCCTTGCACAAGACCCATATGCAGGCAGCAGAACATTCAGCCAGCTCCCTTATGGAGTGCAATGGCAGGGTCAAGCCTACCCACACTCTTGGCCTTACCTTGTTGTTAACTTAAATAATAGCAGCAAAACCAAACTTCAGCCTTTCTCCTCTACCTTGGCTGCTTCCTGGAGTCCCAGTCCCTAGATTCCACTTCTTGCTCCTCCCACAGCATCTGAGCCTCCACTGTAATTTTAAGTCAAGGTGCATTTGTCTGTAGGTTGAGCCAACCAGAACCTCTCATGAGGTGCACCAATTCACCTGATAGCAGGTTGACTCAAGAGAAGATGAGGTTATGCTATTGAAAAGGATGCTGGCTTTACGAGTGAGAAGAAATTTAACAAGCAGAGGGTAGAATAAAGCTTTCCTAAAATGGAGCATGAAAGTTTCCCTCTTTAACAAGATCCTGCAGGTCTGGGAATAAAACAGAAGCAGTCCTATAGAGATCTTAACCACAGGTGTGGAAAACGCATGGGGAGCAATGGGCAACGATTTGAAATGACAGACAGCAATGTGGCATGAATGAAGACACTAGAATACCAAACACAACAAAACCAAATACTCCAGTGTCTAAATAGCACAAAAGAAAAGAAATGAGGATACAGAGTTAAGGCTGTAAAGAGGATAATAAAGTGCTCCATGGATATGCCAGCAGTTGTGGAATGAAAAGGAATGAGATGCAGCATAAGGTATTTAAACATCCTCTTACAGCCAAGTTATTCTGGAAGAAAACCACAGGTCATCTGTCACGACCCCCTTTACAGCACAGCCCTCTTGTGTAGAGTAGGGAGTTGCATCTGGTTTCTACTGAACGGCATCCAGCAACATGCATTTCAGTGGAGCATCTTACAGAAAATCAACCCTTGCTTTAAAGATGTGAAGAAATTACCACATCCCAGAAGTTACCACATCCCTGGGATTTTGCCTGAATGTCTGGTCACATTTTCTGCTACAAATCTGGGCCTTAAGTCTTACTGGAATTTGTCTGACCTTAATTTCCAGCTGTTGGATGTTTTGTTCCTTTCCCCATGTGACTGAAGAGTCTTTCACACCTTGTATTTTCTTCCTGGGAAGGTACTTACACATCGCAATCAGTTAAATCTCAATCTTCTTTTTGATGAGCTAAACAGATCAGGATTTTTCAGTCCCTCATTGCAAGGCTGTTTTAATTCCAGCTCCACAGTAATTTTTGAGGCTCTTTCTGCATTGCTTTAATTCGTTCAACATTAACATCTTATTTTCCTGCTCTCATCTTCCTTCCCAACAGTTCCACTCATAATTCCCTAGAGATGTGGAAAATTAGTCTTTCTGAAGCATTGAGTGTGCATGTGATGTGTGTTTCCCCAGCCAGGACTTTCCTCCAAAAGATGACATAAATGAAATAAAATTACAATTGCTGGTATCAAGCAATCACCAATTTCCAAAAGCAGTGATCTTACTGATCATTTCATGCTTACTTATCTTACTTCTCCTCTCTTACCGACACAGTGTTTCTTAGCACTCTGGTGTTGGGAAAGACAGCATCTTTAGTTTTAAGCATTTGCCTGAAGCTCCCTTCGAGGAGTATAACATCTTGAAGGAAGAATTTAGCTGCAGAATCATAGCTGCTGATTAATACAGCCCATTGCATGCCCCTTCATGGGACAAAATAATGGCTCTCAGAGGGCTATGGCATGCGATTTGCCCCAGACTTGCTTTCTCTCAGTATCTCACTATATTTGTCTCATATTTCTTACCTAGGTTCTTCTTGTAGACCCCTTTCACCCAGTAACCCTTCTCCCATAGCCTGTCCGCAGTCTAGGCCTTGACCTTGACAACAAAAAGCAAGCAGCTTTTCAGGGTCAGACCTTGCTTTGCAAATTCTTCCTCTTGGCTCTGTCTAAGGGGTTGTGCTGTTTAGTATCATCCCAGGATGTTATTAATGTGTTGTTTACTTCCTCCTCCCTGTCATTAATAAAGATGTTAAACTAAACCAGCTCCAACATCAATCCCTGTGGCACCTTCTGGACACCTCCCTCCCCACATGGTCCCCTGTAGTTTATCATGGTTCTCTGTTTACACACCTTAAGCCAATTTTCCATCAGGTGTCTCAGCTTGTACCCACTTCAATTCAAATTCATTTGCCAGGTATGGGTTCAGAAGGCACTCTGTCCAATGCTTCATTAAAGGTGGCCTCTAGATATTTGCATTACTCTTCAGTTAATACAAATGACTTCAGCTGAAGAGATAACACACGGATTGGAGAATATATTAAGAAGAAGATAGGGCCATGTTTTGTATACAGGCAATGGTTATCAGCAAAGGTGTTTAAGTTCAGGGGAGCTAGGGAATGCTAATTTCCCATGCTCCTTGCAGGATGGAGTTTGATTCTGGTCCACATTACTCAGTGAGAACGTTTTTGCTTTGTTTTGTTCAAAACACAATTACTATTTTTTAAGAACTTGCTATATCATGCAATTGATTTCTAAACCTAGGAGATGTGAGAGGTTTCTAAAGTGCTTGATAACTCTCAGCATAGGTGCATTGCCTGGAAAACTCTGATTTACTTAAAACTGATCCCTCTTGCAAATTTGGAACAAATATAGCAAAGAAAGACATGGGAAGGGATGTCTGTCCAGGGTGTTGTTACATCCTGTCTGTTTTCAGTGTAAAGTGTTTGATTTATGGATCAGAGCACCTATGCAGGCAGCAGGAGAAAGCCAAATGATTGACTTGCCATATGGACGGGCTTGAGGTGTGCCTTTCATCTAGGAGCACGGAGACAGTTCTGGCTGAGAGGGCTGGGTCCCAGCCCATGCAAACCCTGTCTTTGCTGCTGGGGGAGGCTGGAAGCTCTTGCAGCCTGCTGACCTGGGAGAGGGTCTCCAGATGCGGTGACCCTGCAAAGAGCTGCTCTTTAGGGGATACATGTGGCAGAGAAACTACTGCCAGGACAAACCTCGATGTGCTGCATTCAGAGTCAATAGGCGTCATGGCAGGTCAGTGAGGGATCACATTCCCATTACCTTACTTCATCTTTTCCCCTTCCTTCTAGCGAGGATCCCCATTACAAAATGTACAAGTCGGGCAGAACAGCCCATCTCCCCTTGCTCATGTGTGTGTGTGTGTGCGTGTGTGTGTGTGTGCAGTCATTTTTCCTCCTCTGTCTGAATGCAAAGCTAGCTTGTAAAGAAGCCATTAATCTGAGCCCATGCCTTTTGCTCCTTTTCTGCTGTGGAGGACTCTGGAGGACGTGCTGGAACAAGCCACTCTGCTGTGCTAATGCCTCCTAATCTTCCCTTCTACCCTGATAGTCTCCAGCAAACTCTCACTGAGCTCTGGGGCTATACGTCTTCATGGCTGCTCACCAGGGGCATCATTAGGAAAGGGCTTTTAAATGGCTTGACATTCATGGCTTCCCAGAGGAATGGAGCCGCTGACAGATCTCTCCATTTGGAATATGAAATCTATTTGTTCAGATGCATAATGACCGATCTGTCTTCTCAGAGGGGCTGCTGCTGAGTCCTGGGACAGCTAGTTACGGTGCTACAGGCCAGCAGCTGCATGCTGAAACCACAGCAGGGGCAGCCCTAAGAGACACTGATTAGAGGAAGGGGTAAAAAAATGGCCCTGGGGGACAGAAGAAGGTGAAGAATTACAGGACTAGTCCAGGGATGGAGAAGATCTGGAGAAAGAAGGAAGAGCCCCAAGGCATCTAAGCAAGACAGCGTGCTGGACTACTATGAAGCTAGAGGGAATAAAAGGCAGCAGAGGCAGTCTGGTTGAGAGGTCAGGTCATGGTGCTATCTCCCATAACAAGCCTTGTAATTGGCCACATTTTTCTTGTTTACAGGCAGCATCTGGGTGTTCATCCTATGCTGCACCAATCCTGATACCAAGTGAATTTGGTCACTGCTAGTTCCTCTGTTGCTGGTCAGAGCAGTGTGGAGAGCAAGCTGGAACAGAAAATCTGTGCAGTGCACTGCTAGGGGCCCTTAGCCTCCTTAATTTCATTCCACTCAAAGCCTTGAGCAGCAGCAGAGCAAGGAAAGAGACTCTGGGAGCAAGAAAATGGCAGAGCCCTGATGGGCAAACAGAGAAGAGACGTGGGACCTCAGAAAGCATTGTGAAGGAAGAGAAGGTCACTGTGCTTGGGGTCATGTAGTTAAAAGTCAAAGGAAAACACACAAAGGGCAAGGCAGATGTCGGAAAAGCTTCACCTGAAACAGGGGACACCTTTCTGAGACCTGGAGAAACAACCTGGAAACAGCACTTGGTCTGCAAGTGACCTGCTTAGAGCCAGCATCCTGACTGACTGCTTTGTAGTGCCAGTGATGGGAGCTGCAGGGGGGTTGCAGGCTCTGATTCCTGAGGAATAAGGGCAGGGTACTGAAAGCTTTCTCCCAGCCTTTGCCAAAGGACACAGCTACATTTTAGGACCCCCAGCCCTTGACAGTCTCCTATCTCAGCTGCATCAAGGTTTTGACCTCTCCTACTCAGACATGGGATTTTTGCTCCAAGGGGAATCCCAGCATTTCACCGTCTGCTTGTTTTTTCCAAAAAAAGGGATGGAATAGTTACCATTTCGAAATTTTCCACAGAACAATAATTAAACAAACAAACAAACAAAATCAGAAACAACAGAAAATTTGGACTGAAGCAAAATGTTTTGATGCCGTGAGAAGGTCCAACAGAGTGTGCTGTAGGAAAATGCAGATAGGGGTATATGAAAAGCTAATGTGAAATAATTCTCAGGCAGAGCTCCCCTCTATCCCCGTGGCTTGGCATCAGTTAGTCTGTAGAGGAAGAGGCATCTGGGGACACCACCATACCTGCTACTTCAATGCCAAAGCATCTGTGCTTGGTCTGCCTCCCACCTTCCACCACAAATGAACTCTTTTTCAAAGTGGAAAACAGCTGAAGATGCCTGGACTTGTCCCACATGGATGGGAGGGCTTCCCAGGCACAGAGAGCCCTGACTGCCACGAATGCTCCTCAGCCCTGCTGCCTGCTAAATCAGAAACATGTTAATTGAATAAGAAAGAGCCACTTCTCTGCTTTACCGTGCTACATCAACAGACTGGTTGGCTATGCTGGACCTGAGGGGTTCTTTCAGGGAGTTCTTGGCAGCATTCATTACAGGATTGTTTGCCTCTGTAATTACAAACAACACCAAGGAGATGTGCAATGAGCTCAGGGATGCCTTCAATATCGGCATTCCTCTGTTTGCATTGGGTTATCAGTGTACCATGAATTTCTGGGCGTGTGAATAGGGGCAAATGCCAGCTGGGGTCCAGAAAGGGAGAGAGCTGTAGCGAGTGCTGAGCTCCCTGAGGTTTCCAGCAGCCAAGCTCATGTCTAGCACTTGCCCTGATTATTGTGGTTAGATGAAAAAATTAGGCAGAAGTTCTTCCCTGTGAGGGTGCTGAGGCAGTGGCACAGGTTGCCCAGAGAAGCTGTGGCTGCCCCATCACTGGCAGTGTTCAACACCAGGTTGGATGAGGTTTGGAGCAACCTGCTCTACTGGAAGGTCCCTGCCCATGGCAGGGATTTGAAGCTGGATGAGCTTTAAGGTCCCTTCCAACCCAAACCATTCTGTGATTCTGTGGTTCTACAAAGGGTCTAACACACACCTGCGAGGTGGCTTTCCTCACTGAGGCACCCCTAGGTGTGCAGCCAGCATGGGTGTGGAGCTGGAAGTGCCGAACATGACTGGGGTTGGGATAGGAGCTGTATGGTATGGTTCAAAATCAAACCAGCCTGGAAGATGTCACCTCCATCACTATCTCCATGGTCCCACAGACTCAGCCTGTTTCCCAAGCTGTCACCTGGGCTTTTGCCTTGCTCCTTATCCTGCTAGGTGTGTTAAGTTGAGGTTGATGGTGTTACTTCACATGCAACACCCTGTGCTGCTCTGTTGTAGAAACAGCCTTGGAGCTTGCAACAGGATTCTGTGTGGCAGGGGCATCTGCAGCAGTGAGGAGGAAGAAGTGAGAGTAGGCAGCAGAGCTCAGCCAGGGCACCTAAAATGCCTGTCTCTCTTGTAAACAGCTCTCAGGTGGGAGGCTGTCAGGATGTCAATATGATGCAGACTGAATGCTTCTCTCTTTGTCTAAAGAGAAGGGAGCAGAAGCTTTGCTTCAGCCAGAGCTGAACCTAAATTCACAGTCATATCCAGTCCAAGCTGAGCCATGATGACAGTGGTGCAGCTTTGCTTGGTCTGTGAGAGCAGAGGTGTGTGTGAAATCCTCTTGCGATGTATTCATCCCTGTCTGAAAGCACACGTATTGATGTTCACCAAGGACCAGCTGATCCATGGGAAACCACCCACCTGAGAGTCTGACTATTCCCCCAGATGGAGTTTGGTCCAAGATTCAGCTGAGGCCCAGATAACTGGGAGAGGTATGAAAGTGGCTTTCTCAGCCTCCATGCAAAAGCATCACTCATGATACAGCAGCAGAAACAGTAAGCCCCTTGGGACTGGGGCTGTCTCTGACCATGTAGATGGATGAGGATACAGCCTTGAGGTGTATCTTGAAGGTGATGGAGCAGCCCTGAGAGTGACAAACACTTACCAGACACACTTCTCCAGGGACTGGTACCTTAGCTCCTTGTGTATGTAAATCATGGGTGTCCCAAAAGAGAAGCTGTCTCCTCTACTAGCAACTCACAGCAAAAACAGAGTGACCCAACTACTTGTCCCCAAACAAAAGAAGCGCAACCAAAACATTGCCTTCCTTAGCAGGCTTTTTCCTGTTTTGAGACGGTGAATAAAAAGACGTGTTTGCCAATGAACTGGAAGGTGCCAAGGGTGCAATATCCTGGCCTGGAGTCACACCAGACAAACTGTGCAAGCAAGATAAACCCTGGCTATGGGCATTTAGTGGGCAGGCTGTGAAATGCAACATCAAGGCATTTCAAAACCAAGTGATCCTGCTATGTCTTATACACAACGTCTCCAGCTCCTCATTGTAAGAGGAATTTATTTCCTGCCTAATGGTCCCTTTCAGGGTGTTAAGACATCTCAGTCTGCCCGGTGTTGAAGCTTATTCTGGAGCAGTTTACTGAAGACAGGTCCCACCAGTCCGGTTTTGCTGCTCACTCTGGAGTCTCAAAGGCATACCCTGGGTGGGAGAGGGTCAACCTCTTCATCTTCACCAGGAAGCAGAGGTGTTGACATGCCAGGAGCACAGCAGAACCAAAAGCCTGATGGAATCTGTAATGTCCCTATGTGCTGAGGGTTTGCACTGAGCCCTAATTCTGCTCCACAGGGACTGTATCAGAGAGGGGGCAGAGTGGCTATTGGGGTTGAGAAGGGATGCTGGATGTGAAGGCCTCCTGCCCATACCTCAGATTTCTCCATAAACAGATGTGGCAAGGCAACACCTCAGTAACCCCACTGACCCTCAGCTATAAAATCACCACAGCCTTTTTTTTTTCCCCTTCAGCTCCATAAAAAGCTGCTGCCATGGTACAGACACCTTGCCAACACTGCAGGCATGCGTTTTGTCTTCCTCTCTCTGTTGTCATCCAATAGTATGTTTCCAGGAGCATCAGCACCCCAGGGCCACTTTGAAGTTTTTGGCCCTGCTCCTGCAAAGGCACAGTGTGTCCTGCAGATCTGGCTCCACATTGTGTGTTCGACCCAGCACCATTTACTGCTCAAGGAGCAGGGCTGAGCTGACAAATAAAGGCCTGGCTCCTTTGTTGCTGGTTTCTAGCAATAAAAAAGTGCTGTAAACTTTATGCATACTCCCAGGTGACAGCTGTAGAGTGGAGGGACACATTTGCTGTATTTTTTATTTCTCCTCTTTGATTTGGGATTTTGTTTCCCCTTTAACTGTGGTACAAGGGTATATGCAGGGAGGATGCCTCTTTCTTTCCTTTGCTGACCTCTGGCAGCTTCTGTTGCCAGAGCTTCCTACGTGGGGTGATTTGTCACCAGGAAAGACAGTCATGGTACCGCAGGGTAGAGTCTGATGGAGGAGCCGTGTGACGGAAGTCAGCTGCCTGCCAGACACCACGTCCATCTCTGTTCCCTTGCAGGGACAGGGCAGGCTGTGTAAAACAGGTTCTCTTGCAGATTGTAAAAGCAGGAGTATCACATGTGTGTTATAGGGTGGTGACAAAGCCCATCTCTTTGTCTATGTAGTCGCTGCTGTGCAGATTGGCAGTGCTAGATGCCAGACAGAGGGAGCAGCACGGTACCAGCCAGGATAGCCCTCCCTAGAGCTGTTTTTGCCTCCCAAAGCTGAGTTTTGTGGATGCGCCCTGCAACAACCTGTGCTTCCATGAGCTAGAAGTGGTTGTTAATGGCTCAGTGTCATTTCCTCCCCGCCTCATCCCACTGTTGCACCTAGAGGTATGATGTGCCTCTCTTCTTTTCTTGCATCTCCCTGGCTACACAGGGGCTAAATACCCTCTTGTCGCTGATCATTTGGTCACTCAACATAATGAAGTTTACAGGGAGATCACAACTAATCATCCTCATCCAGCTGTTTCTCAAGCACCCTCATCAGCTCCCCCAGCTGCTGCTGCAGGGCTATTGATGGATGCATGCAACACACGGACATGAAAGGAATCAACAGTTGTAGTCACTTGTATTGCAAGGCATCACTCCAGTGAATCTCTGGAGAGGACGGCTTTGGTGCCCACAGCCACCCGCTCCCACCAGGATCCTCCAGCATGAAGATTATGTGCAGTCCAAGTCCTTGTATGCCCATGCAGAGCAACCTCCACAAGCTCTGGAGGAACAATTAAACGAAGGGGCCTGCTTTTCACCTCAGGAAAAGGTGCAGAGCACAACTTGCCCTTCTGCTTCCCTGCCAGCAGGGAAGATCACTCAGACTGAGCCAGAAGCACGCTTAAGGAAGCTCTCATGTGATTTTTATGCTGTTTCTGGTGCTTCCCTCACAGTGTTCTTTGATGTCTCACCTGCTTTTGTTCTCCAGCTTCCACCTGCTGTTGGGGCTCCTTTTGTTCCTTCAGTGTTTGCTCTCCTCCTCCCTCTCTGGACTTTCCATGCCAAATGAATTTTGACTGCCTTTACCCAGAGATCAAGTGCTGCTCTTTCTCATTAGATGCAATATTTGTTGTACCAGGACTCGAATGACCCCAGCGCAAGGAGCTACGGAACAATCCTTTTAACTGCTATGCAGAAGACAAATACTTGCTGGTACAGAGCACTTTGGTTGATGTTATATGGAAGATTTGTACACACATCATACGTGCAGCAAAGCTGACATGCCTTTTCACCAAGCCACAAGTACCCTGGCACCTCCTCTGTCTGTAAAGCTGGAAAACAACAGTTTTTACAAGGAAAATACGTTGGTTAAAAGGCTGTGCCTTTCCTCCTTCCCTTTCCCCCTCCCCTTTCTTTTATTCTTCTCCTCAACTGGACTGGAACCAAGGTTCTTCATTTCATTTTTAATTTATTTATAGGTTGTGAGAGATGAAATGGAAAGAGCAGCGCTAGAGACTGGCCAACAGCCAGCCACCACTTCTTGGTGCAGGACAGCTGTAATGAGTCTCAGCCAGGCTGATTGCCCCCTGCCCACCTGAGCACTCTAACTTCGGTTGGCTACTTCACGCCTCTTTGATTTTCATTAAAACTCTCATCAAAGACTTGCTGAATTTTTCCATCAAGAACTGAGTCAAAATCGGTTCATTACCACTGCATACTTTTGTTTCAAAACTGGATTTTTTTTTTTCCCCCCTGAAATGATGGACAATGTCCTTTGCAAATAGAAAGAAAGTGAATGACCACTTCAAGCTGAGAAACAGAAGTGGAAGAGGCATTTTAAGTGGGTTTTCCCTTCTTCGAAATCTTTGCAGGAAACAGCAAGTGGTGAAATCAAGTTAACATCCTTTTCTAACTGCAGAGACTGTATTCTGAGCGAGCTGGGATCTGAGCCGTGAGTGAAGGATCAAGGTCCTTTTCTAAAGCGTCACATCCTGCAAAACAGCATTTCTGTGCATAACCATACAGAGAGGGAGAACCGGAGCATGGATGCTTTCCAGTCTCCACTTATCCACCCAGCAGGGGACCAGATTGTTCAAAGGGATGGCAACAGGCTGTGTGTATGTCGAGAGATGAGCAGATTTTTCCCTTTTCCCAGAAAATCTGGCTGGGGCTGTGGATGCTGAAGGCAGGGAAAGCTGTCTCTGTCTTCCCTAGCAGAGAGCAGGTGGGACTGGGAGGTCCCTCCTTGCAGCTGGCTTCTTCCAGGGCTGCTCTCCTTTTTGGGATGGTCATTTTTAAAGGCTAATGAGACATGTCGATTCCACAGCTGGGAATTTCTTTTGTAGTAATAAATATCATCCTTTGCCCTTCTTGAGCTGCTTCTAGCCCAAGACCTCTGTGCCTTTATCCAGTAATAGCTCATCATACCAACCCTTCACCCGGCAAACTGAGTATCTCCATTTCATAGACAGGGGAAAACAAACCTAGGTAAAAACAATGGGTGTTTCTTTCCCTCAACACTGTCTTACCCGGTGTCCTTTCCATGGCGGATGGAGAATGATGCTGCTCACTCCTCCTTGCTCATGGTGAGATGAGTGTTGACTGGTGTACACCAGGCTGATTTCCCCCTGCAACACAGCTTTCTGAGTTTCATAGCATGCTTTCAGCCATCCATCCATTAGGCAAAGCCTTCCCACTGGGAAATAAACACCTTATTCTTGGAACCAGCCATGCTGCATATGGGGTCCTGGGGTGTCCATGCTGCTGCTTGCTATGGCAAGCAGCATGGACTCACACTGGCCCTGCTGGGAGGCACAAGGAAGCATGGTCTGGCAAAGGAAAGGGGAGAAATTCCCTGCCCCAGACCCAGGAACCCTGCCAGAAAGAAAGAAATAAACAGATGAGATATGGTGCCTGAGTGTATTGGGCACCGAATGAGCTTTACTGGAGCATGTCAGGGCACATCACAGGCAGAGCGAGTGAGGAACAATTCAGCAGCCAGCCCCATGTTTGGAAATGTGCTATGAATCAAGCCCCCCTCACCCAGGACAGGCCAGAGCAGCCGCCACTCCAGGCTCACTCCTCTTCTTCCAGACAGGAAGGAAAGGGGAGTGTTTTGCTGCGCTTTTTTCCCCAGCACTCTCCCCCTCATCCCACATCTGACACAGATATCTAGGTATGAATGTTATCGCAGTGGTCTTAGGGGACCTGCTCCCTCCATGCAACAGCAAAGATGTGGAGGGCAAGCTAACGGGCAGATATTTACCCTTCCAGGTATAACACATCTCATGCTGCCTCCCAAAAGCACTACTAGCGATCTCACCCCTGGCATCTCATTCCCAATGCTTGCAAGGTGAAGGTTTTAAATGGAGTTTGAAAGTTGCTGGGTGGCATCCCTAGCTACTATGTTGGCACCTCTAATAATACACTTCAGCCAAAATTAGATTTTCTGAATACAGTAAACCTCTAAATCTTTAAAAATAAGATAAACCTCAAATACACATGCCCTGGTCTCCCTCTTATACTTAACTGTGCTTAATTTGCTGAGCAGCAAGAGGCTTTGGGAGGTCTTCGCCAGGACCCTGCTGTTACCAGCATTACCGGATTAGCTCTCTCAGGCCTCCAAACCTTGCTCCATACATCACACAGTGCCTAACCCAAGATCACAGGGAGCCAGAAAGAAGAAAATGCAGCTTGATTTCTCATCTATCAACCCTCAGATGCCTCTCTTAAAGCTACAATCTGCCCTTTCCCACTAAAGAGACAGAACTGTGACCGTAATGGGTAACTTCTTTCCCCATTCAGCTGTTTGGGAGCTCGCAATGACACTGCGAAGTGTCTCTTGCCCTCCAAATTCTCCTTTCAAGTTATATTAGGGTCATTCTTTTTAATGGGAAGGAACAGAGAGTGGAGGAGGGAACGATCCTGAGGGAAAGAGATAAATAATCTTCAAAGAGAACAATTAACAATCAATTGCAGCACCACTGTAGGGCAGAGATAGACACATATTTCTGGCTTTTATTTCTGATTAATGAGTGAAAGGCCTGGTATCCTCTCTCCCCAGCCCTGAGAAACTGGTCTCTTGATTATGTCACAACTGATCTACAATTGTTCTCTCTGAAGATTATTTATTTCTTTTCTGCATGATTGCCTGCTCTGAGACCTTAACAAATTGGATCCAGCCAGCAGCAGTGCTTGCTAATTTTCCCTGAAGAGGATCTGAGTTTTTGTCAAGCTTTTAGGGTTCTGTTTGCTTGGTCTCTGTTGCTTTTTAAAGGATTGTGTTTAAAACATCATTTTCAAACACTGTAGCATCAAGGTTGCTGGTAGTTAAGGAATAAGCAGAATGGCTCAGCTCAGCCATTCTGTACCAGGTGCTGTGCAGAGAAGACCTTGGCAAATTAGGTTTGTAAAGCTCTGTCACTATATGCTGTGGAGAGCACCTTGCTCTTTTCCCCAGTTTTCAGCAAAGGGTTGCTAGCTGCTTGGAAAAGCCCAAGGCTGAGCCAGCTGGAGCCAAGGCAAAGCAACAGGAATAGTGTAAAGCAGCAGATTTTGGGGTGGTGTGCCTGTAGTGTCCTTGCAGGCTCTCCTAGGATATCTGAAAAACTGAGGGCCAGTTCTGCAAGACATCTTTCTTACTGGCACCTTGCAAGGGACTTTCCTTACTGCAGTCAAGCTGTTGTGTGGTGATGTAGTGAGGGAGCCGTTCCTTGCCAGTGCCATTCTCTTTCAGGATGGAGGAGGAGAGAATCGAACAGTGTCCATTCTTGTGGGCAGCTCAGAGGTGTTGACACACTTGTTTATTGCTCTGCAAGTGTAGATTAAAGATTTCTTGCCTTGTTCCTTTCCCATTCGCAAGGCAATCTTTAGTGTGTGTGTGTGTGCATGTGTCTGTGTAAGTGTCTCTTTTACTGCCTGTGTGCACACAAGGGTCTATCTTGCATTAATGCAGTCAGATAAGGAGATCTCCTTGGGGAATCATTCCCCACTGTTTTTATTTTAATATGACAAGCATTGCGTGCTTGAGTGGTAAATGAGATGGTGTTATTTCTCTGACTTCCTTTATGTTCTTGTCCTAATCTTCCCTCCTATTCCAAGCTGTTGCTACAAATTCTCTCCCTCTACTCCATTTTTTTCAGTGTCTCTCATCCTTCAGATGTTTAGGCTAAGTCTCTCCATGGGGTCTGATGGGATCAGCTTCATAAACCTTCCTGCTCTTAAGTTTCTTAGGAGAAAGGCCATGGGAAGGCATGTTACCAAAGGCCAGGCTATCCCCAGGGCCGTATACTGTAGCCTGCTTTGTGATCTGACCATTTCCTCTTGGTTGGAGTGATGAAAGCTACACCCCTAAAAACCTGCATAAATATTTCAGCTGAAAAAAGGGGATAAAAAAATCATTATGAGAATGGAGAGCCGACTGCAGCGCCAGCTCTGCTGGAAACGGAGAATCGGGACGTGGGCTCTCTAAAGGTCACCCTGAGCCAGAGAAAGCCTCAACTGAATTCAAAATACTTCCCCTGCTTATTGGCAGCAGCATATGCAATTGCAGATAGACTCTGGATTTCACTCTTGCTAATACCGTTTCCCTTTCCTGTGTGCCAGGGTCAGTCCGCAGCTTGCAAAGGGATGGGAGCTCTCCCTGGTTTTGGATTGGCACAGACGTGTATGGCTAGATGGAAATAATGTTGTCCTTTCTCAGATTGATGTAGCTAGTCCGGGTAGCAGCATCACATTCAGCCTCACCCTTTGCAATACTAATCATGTCATCACCCAGGTGAGGAAGGTGCCATGGGCATCTCCTGTTAGAAATTCAGTGTTCAGTACATAAAGCCCACCATTGCCCTGCTCAGGAAAGGAATGTCATCCCTTCAAAAATGGGAGGTACATTACAAAATCCTGCATAGGTGGTAAAGCCAAAAAGCCCCTTTGGGCATCCGCGTGGTCCCAGGCCTGTGAGAAGTATGTGGCTGCCTTCTGCTTGCTAATATTAGAAAGATAGGCTTGGACACAAAGGGAAAAATCACTGAGCTCTGCCTTGATATGCGGCAGTGGTTATTAGTGGGGCTGCAGCAGCCTGTGAATGGCACAGCCCTTGATTCAGAATTAAGTTGACATTTTATTTCAAACCTATAACATGGTATCATTAAGGAAAAGTGCTGTTCACGCAGCCCTGACCAGTGCTTGGGAAATTGGCAGGGGCAGAAAACCGTGAGCTGAAGGGGGATGTGAAAAGACAAGCTGTGAACTGCAAGAGCCAGCTGAGCTTCTGAAAGCATGGCCATGACTGCAGCGTGCTTTGAAGCCACAGAGTAAAGCCACAGCTCAGGTTTGGACCTGTGCAGTGCCACCCCTTTGTCCACAGGTGCATCCTTGCTTCTCAGAGCAGCCATACTTTCATCCTGCTCTAGGACCTCTCTTTCAGACCAAGCTCTCTGGCAAACACCTCTAGGTAGGAAGCAGAGGTGCTTCAGATAGGATATATGTATTTGCTAAGGACTTCCCCAGAAAACCATGGCAATCTTGCTGGTGCAGGGAATAAGCCATCTTCTTAGGGCTGAGGCTGAAAAGTTAAGCCCAGAGCATAGTGCTAGACCCGCCAGCTCACAGATTTCTCCTCCTAGCTTTAAACAATTTCATGCCAAACTGTCTCATCCATAGATGTCTCATCACAGATAGAAGTCTCATCTGGACTGGAGAGACACCCTGTTTTTAGCAATGTCCCCTACTCTTGGTACCAACCCCTCTCATCTGTGGAGAGAAATGAACTTCCTATGTCCTGTGATCAGCTTCACCCTACAGCAGGGAACTCAAGCAAGGATTCCTCCATTCCTATTAAAAGGGGGCAGAAGTGGCTGGCTCTGGCTTAAATACCTTGGTTATGGAGCTTTCTGCTCTGGAAGGTGGGACCTGCCCCAGCATTGCTGCTCCCTGGCATCTTGGCCAGCATGTGAGGACACTCCTATGGTGATGCTGAGCTGGAGCTGCCTCTCTGAGGGCCGCCCCCATGGCCAGCCAAGTAGCTCAAATATTAGAGATTCTCATCATCAAACAACAGTGCTAAGCAGGAAGGCATCAGACTCCCAGGAGAAGAGTTCTGCAGCTGGCCCAGGATTTCCATGAGAGGCTGACCCTCCCCAGTGTGTTTTCCTGGAGAGGGAACTTCGAGAACAAACCTTATTCAGAAAGGAGGTGATGTCTTGCGCTAACTCCCTCCTGCTGCACATCTCTGTTGGATGCCTATGGAAAGCAGAGGGATGGAGAACAGGTCACTCCACAGCGTGTGGCACTCATTACAAGGAGCAAGTGCCTGGGAACACTGGGGCTGTGCAGCCTGACTGACTAATGGGGAGATCTGGCCTGAAGACTGCAAAATGTATTAGCTTTGTAACTTCTATCCCTGCAACTACATGGAGTATAACAGGGAAGATTATCTTGACAGCTCTTTTACCTTATTCTCTCATTACAGCTCATCCAGCAAGGATAGGGTGGGGGGAGTGAAGCAATTTTAGGAGGCTACGCATTTTTTATTGTTATGTCTTATGATGTATTAATTTGCCAAATCAAATATATGTCTCAGCACTTCCACCTTTACCTCCTGCTTGCCTGCAAAATAAATAGTAGTATTAATCATACTTTGCCGTTCTCTCCAGGGATTAGAAAGCAATTTGCAAAGATTGGCTAGGCCAGCCTTGCTTGGCTTGCTGCGAGGGTGCACTGCAGCCATGGGGAAGCTGAGGCACAGGGAAAGCAGAGAAGTTTGCTCAGGGGCAGCAGAGAAGTGGATGGTTTAGTTCAATGCCTCCAGCTCCATCCCCTATAGAGAGGGAAGGTGGCCAAGGACAGGGTGAAGAGGACCCACCAAGGGGTTTAAATTGGGTCTTGTGAACGTTCATTGCCTGGCATAGCTCAGCATTGGGTAGAGGAAGGAAAATGGACGAGGGATACCAGAGAAGTGAAAAGGAGCAATGAGGGGAAAACCACCCCTGTATAAAACCAAATGGAAGCAGAAAGCAAAGTAATTGTTCAGCTGCAAGCAGCTGAGGCTGAAGCAGTGCATCAGCTGTGTATTGAAGAGAAGGGCCCTAGTGCTTTAGTATGGAGTCTGTTCTGCTTCTCCTTTCCCTCCCGCCTGCTAAAATAATCTTACCTTCCTTCACAGCCGTGACTGTGCCTGTTTTTCCTCTTTCTTAATCTTTGATGACTTCATTTACACTGGTTCCTTGTCTGCTGATGCCTGCCATCAGCTCTGAGCCTTTCTCTGTTGGAGCAGGCTGCGACCCATCAACTCCAGCATGGTAGAATATGTTACTAATAAAAATAATGTCATCCAGCAGCATTGCTAGCCAGGAAAAAAATAACTTGTCCACTGTTCCCATTAGTGGAAGTGTTCCTTTGGAACTGCAATCAGAGGAGCCACCATGTCCATGTAGATCTGAGCTGGCCATTTTCCTGGCCAGACTTCTCAGGAAGAAATCAGTGTTGCTCATTGCAGCCCAGCTTTCTGGGAGCATGTGGGCTGTGGGACAAACTGAGATGTGAGCACTGTGATGCTGAAAGCAGTCTCCAGATATTTAAAACCCAGAAAACATGACATGGAAAAAGTAGCTTTCTAGGTGGCCTGCTTTATGATCAGTGTACTGTTGAACACCCAACCTGCAGCCAGAAGACATGTATGAGTGAAAAATCGCAACAGACCTGCAAGTGAGGTTTGGATGGTGTCACATGCCTCATCATCTTTCTCTTCTGTCTATCCATGACCATGACCCCTCTGCAAATGTCACAGGTACATCCTTTGCTGGAGGCATATCATGGAGTAGCCTGGTAAAGGAAGGACTGTGCCAAGGTGCATAGAATAGGGAAGATTTCTACAGAACACCTCACTACTACTTCAGAACCCTCCGAGGTATAACAGATTGTAAAACAGAAATCACTCTTTTCAGTGGCTTTGGTATGTGCAGTGCCAAAGCTGTGCAGACAGGCAGGAGACACTGGGGAGATTTGGCCAAGCGGGAGAGCAGGTTAGAATTAAATGAGCGACCTTTGTGCTCTTCATGGGAGATCGAACTTTTCTGACTTGAGGTCAAGTGACATAAACCGTGCCAAACATGGAGCTAAGCCCCTCACAGTCAAAATCCCAGCACACTGCCTTCTTACTCTGGAAAGCGGGGGCACTTGGTCTCCAGACTCCCAGATCTGGCCATACCAACATGCCATTGCAGCTTTTGGAGAGGTGTCCACAGATTTACGTTGAGAAGCGTTGACGTGCTCCTCCCATGAGATGATGCTTTAGGTTTTTATAATGAAGACAAGTTGATGGATCACACCAGGAAAATCTGCCAAAAACCCCCCATTCACACTGCTGCGGAGGCTTCGCATAGTGAGCATGGTGCTCCTCCTGGTTTCTGGTGACTGGGCCAAGAACTAAACCCAGCATGAGGTCAATGTGCTTTATCAGTCTTCTGAGACACAAACCTTCCCAGGGCTGGCAGCTCCATGGGAAATAGGTCACGTTTGCTCTGGGCATCCTATCATGTCCTTCACAGCAAGTGACACCTTCTGTTGCCCTATGGCCAGCGTGTTGTCAGGCCACCCTGCTGCCAGCAGCTCTCCTGCATCTCTCCCATGCACAGACTGGCAGCCCTGTTTCAGTCTCCTAGTGCTGTTCCCTGTGTAGAGGACAAGATATAGCTGCAATAACCTGGCAAGCCACTTACCCTCACAGCATGGCTCAGTTCCCAGCTTCCTTCCTATTATGTCCTTAGTCTCAAACAATTTGCTTTAAGGTCATGGGATGAGACCGCACTGGCTTCCACATCTTCCAGTGGTTTGGGGAGTTAAAAAATTGACTGAGGCAGGCAAGGACTCCACTGGATGATTCACATTCAGGGAAGGAGAGGAACCAGCAGCCTGTAATGTGAGGGGTACGAAACGCTGGAGGTGCCTGCTTCACTCCTTGCGTTTGAAATTGCAGTTGCTCACCAGCTCTGTCATGCAGCAGTTTTAGGAGGGAGAGTGGCACTCTGCAGCTCCCTGTCCCCTGGTGCCCAGGAAAACAAGGCAAGTTTTGTGCAAATGTGCTCCCTTGGAGGCTGTGGTGGGCTGAAACCAAGGAAATGCTGATGTGCTCAAGCAGAGTCTGTCATCTGAATGACTTGTGGGCAGCCGTGTGGCTGGGGATGGAAGGTGCCAGAGGAATTAAAATGACTCTCCAGGTTACTCATGAGCCAAGGATGGAAGCATCCAGAGTCTCCCTGTAAAGTACAGTTCCCCAACTGCTCTGCATTTTCTGCTGTAATGTGTACATGTGTCTTACTGCAATGGAAGGGACAGCCTCTACTGTCCTTGGTGACACCTCCAAGGATCCAAAGCATCTGCACAGGGCTGACAGGTACAATAGAGCACTCAGCATCTTGCACCCTTATGAAGGTCAGGTGTATCTCCTGGATATCTCCCCAAGGGCTAGAAATATCCACCAGGTATAGATCTACTCCCTGGAGTAGACAGAGTGGAAGAGCATCTGGAGTTAGTTCACCTTTCCTTTTTTTAAACAAAGTGGGCATTTTTCTGAGAAATTACATCCCACGTTCTCTTTTCAGGAATTTTGCCAGGAAAGAAAAAGATGCCTCTCATTTTGTGAACTTTTTCTTAATGCTCCAAATTGACTTGTACACTAACAGCTAAAATCATCCCGAGCACCCCTACGTTTTTATTTTTTGCACACAAGAAAATTTGCATATGTTAGCATATGTATTTGATATATACTGTGTATATCCTCTGAAAAGTAATTAGTGTTTTTTCAACCAACTGCAACGATCACATGTTCCCAGGCTCCGTGCTGGCATAATTGGATGAAACTCTGTTGTACGTGTTATACTGCCGGCTTGAAGAACCGATCCAATGTTCCCATCTGGGCTAAAGATTTCAGAGTATCTGTCAGTGCTTTATAGCAGCTTTACCATGGCCAAAAGGTCAGTACAAAGTGGGAGGCTGCAAGGACAGCCTGAATGCTAAAGGTCATGTCCAAAAAAAACCCATCAGAGTTTCTGCTCATTCCTGAAATCAAGAGACTGGGGAGAGAAAAGAGTTTTGAAAGCCCCGGTACCTGACAGCACACCTGAAGAGAGGAGGCTATGGCTGAAATGATCTTGTTACTGCTTGTTTTCAGTTATCACATCGTGCAGATAACTTGGAAAGCCACTCCTGGCAGCAACATGTCATGGAAGAAATGGTTTCATCTGAAGACAAAGTGAAGGTTTTTCTGAGAATAGAGAACAAGACTCATGCGACTTGTTAAAGAAGCTGTAATACAGCAGGAAAACTGTTGAAAGGAGAGCTCCGTGTATCGATGGAGATATGAACTACCTGCTTAAGAATGACTGCCAACATACTCCTGCTATGAAAGTAGGGGGGGAGAAAGTGCTCCTCATCCCCTGCATTGGCTGGAATTTGTCATAGAGAATGTCTCAAGAGGCAACATGAAAGAATTATTTACATGTTTTCCAACAAAGCAGCTGGAATATTTTTTTCATCAGCAGATTTAAGATGCTTTAAACTTTGTGAAGAGCTTGGGTGAAGAGGATTTTAAGAAGTAAGATAAGGTTAGCTTTCAAGTCCTTACTCCAACAGGAGTTTTGTTGATGCCTGTAAGCAAAACACTTTGGGTTTGAGGGTGGCTAAGTTTCCCATCTTATAAAAGGAGGTCACTTGCATTTGCCCACCTTGCAGGGACATTGCAGAGATAAGTACTGAGAAGTGCTGAGAAGCTACAGCAGTCACACATACACTAGAATTGGATGGTTTCTTTGTTGCCCAGGGGTAGTCATTTGCCAGTTGGAAGCTCACTGCACCGAGAGGTTTTGTTTCAAGGCAAACTCAGCAACAGCGGCAAATGACATCCCAGTGGGTTTGGCAGTGAGGGATGCCATGCCGTGAGGAGCTCTATCAGCAGGCTTTGAAGCACTTTTGAAGGAGTGAGTCTTGACAGTCATGCTGGTGGATGGAGAGTAGTATTGAAGGCCAAGGTGAGGTTGTTATTTGCTGCTTGTGACAGAAATGGGGCTCTGGCCATGGGCACAGGCACCTGGATCTTCAACCCAGATAGCAACGAGGAACATTTTTGCTGGTTTCTCTGAACATATATTTGAGCTAATTGCAAAATGTGAAGGAAGATGAAGAGCAGCAGAAACCAAGCCCAACAACAGAAGGCTAGGGAAAAGGCACTGCATGTTCATTAGAGCCTTGGACATTCAGGAGCAAATGCTGGTTCTCTTCTAGTCGGGCATCAAGGAAATGTAGCTACTATCATAGGCAGTGCAGAACCCAAAATGTTAAATATAGAGAAACTTAATTTAGAAAGGCTTAATTGTGAAAAGAAATTCAGGAAAATTGGTTTTCATTGCCCCACTGGAGATAAAACACAGCAGCCCTGGATTTCACAGTATTTCAAACCTAGAACCTATTGCTCTGTGCCTCCTGTCAGGGGAACCTGGGCTCTGTGGATATCCTCTGGTCAACACAGGATCAATTCATCTTAACAAAAGCATTACCCATTTGCTGACAGGGCAAGCTGGGCCCTGGCATGAGTACAGAATGTGCAGCACCCTAGGATGCAAAATGCCAGCTTAGCAATGCCAGACCTTGGTCCGTGCTTGCTGGTAGCTTGTCAACATGCTGTGGCCAGCAGGAAAACAGTAGCCAGAGACTCACCATAGAATCATAGAATGGTTTGGGTTGGAAAGAACCTTAAGGTCATCCAGTTCCAAACCCCTGCCATGGCCAGGGAACTGACATGTGCACTATGGCCAGGAGACAACTGCATGCGTGCCATATAACACCATCTGAAGGTAAGTGGTTTTCACTCTCTGTTTTTTCACTCTGCAACCTTCCCCCTCACTGGCCCAAAGACTCCTGTTCAGGCTCTGAGTGTTGCCATGGTGTTCAGGGCAGCAGGGTCATTTTCCTAGATCTATCAAAGCTTCCTGTGCAGCAAACTGCTAAGATCACTGGGCATGTCTGGGCATTCAGCTGGTGACAGCTCTCCTTTGTCCCCAGAGCAGATGCTCTGAGATGTCTAAGGGTTTTGCGAGCACAGCCTCAGGCCACTTCTCCATCAATTCGTGCAACTCAGAGGCAGAACTGTCTTCACCCTGATTCCCCTTGGTGAGCTCTCCTTGTGCCTGCGGTGGCATGAGGGGCCCAGTGCCACTGTGGTCCTCACACTTGCTCATCTCACAATCTTATGAGGGATGCAGAATGGCAGTAATGGTTTATACACCTTTTCTCCAAATGTTTATTTCATCTATCCCCTCCCACCTCTGGTGATACAGTAAGAGACCCATTCCTAGAGCTGGTCAAGACCTTCACTTCCCATCTTGGGAATTAGATATTGGGAGATTGCTTTTAATTTGTCTTTTCCCAACTCTAGCAACTGCTAGATGTTGCTGGCTCTTCCTTTTGTTGATTGCCATGGCAGTAAGCTTGTTCTACCATAAGAGGATTTTGTTAGCTTGAGTCCATCCCTGCAGAGCCCATGTGAAGCACAGACAGGCTTCCATGGATGCATAGTTTTCCATTTATCTCACAGTTTTCCAGCTGTTCCATTTCCCATTTGGATCCAATCTTTCTAGGGCTTCTCTCAGCCCTTCACATTTCTTCTCTCCTTTTATCAGTTTCTTTCCTTCTTCCGCTAACAAATAAAAACCTAAGTAGTTTGATGCCACCTGGACAGATTTCACCTCCTCCTCTGTCCTCTTGCTTCTCCTAACTGTTAATATATATTTTCAGTCACACCCCTCCCAAAGCTAGTCCCTTGAGACTCTCCCATTTAACCTCCCCCTTCTCCAAGGACATTCATTCACTCCAACTCTTTGTATCCTTTCGCTTGAGCAGTTTTTGACCCACGACAGGATGCTGCCCCTTACCCTGCAGATATTTATTTTCCTTAAGAGTCTCCTGTGAGGTACTCCATCAAAAAGCCTTTAGAAAAATCGAAGTAAATTATGTCCAGAAGTGCCCTTTATCCCATTTGCTGCATTAACTCTTTCCCGGGTTTTGGCTGGGTCAGAAAACACAGTTTTTTGGGTCTGACATGTTCATGCTCTTTCCCAGGTGCTGCCTGTTTAGAAATAACCAGATTTCTGCAGAGCTGAGATGTTCCAAGGGCCTCACCCACCACTAGATCCACCAGGATCTTACCAAACCAAGGATCCACACCAGAACATAGTGCCATCTTAATACAGGGAAGGATTTGACAATAAAAGCAAAGCTGTGAAGCTCAGACGAAAGTTCCCACTTTCATTCGCCTGACCTCCTGTACAGAAAGTATATTGAGAAGAAAAAAATAACTTCCTTGCATATATTCACATTCTGATTAATTCTCTGCATCTTTCATTTACTGTCTCTGTTTCCTTTATAAGTTTCTATTTATTTAGGACTTTGTTTATGTTGTTGTTACGGCATCTTTCAGGCAATCATAAATCTTTTTCAAATAAAAAACCCCCACCTTTTTCAAATAAAAAGAATTCATTTTTCAACACCCACTTTTGAAAACAAATATAAATGAAATTCAAGAAAAATGGAAAAATATATTAACATTTACTAACCAACTGATGTTCACAATTGCCTGCATGGGAGGGGGCTGCAATTAGGTAAGAACAAAACATGATTTTTTGGCATATAAGACAGTGCCAAGCGCTTTGTTTGAACATCATCTTTAAGTTTGGTGCTCAGCTTTTAGAAAGAAGCTAAAAACTGAAAGAGTGAAAAAGGGAGCTGTGAAAATGATGAGAGGCCTAACAGAAAATACCCTTGGAAATGAATGTAAAGGAAGTTACTCTATTTAGCCTACCAGAGTGAAGGGTAAAAAGCAATTTGACCTGTAGGTATCTAAATAGGCAAATGGTATTTGACATTACAGTGCTCTTTAATTGAGCAGACAAAGCAAAATGAGGTCCAATGGCTGGAAGCAGAGGCTGGAAATATTAAAGGTGGAAATAAGGTGCAGCTTTTTTTAAAATAGGCGGAGCAATTAACCACTGGAGCAATTTGCAAGAATGGGAAAGATTATCCATCACTCGAGGTCCTGAAGTTAAGACTGGATGGCTTTCTGAAGTGCACATCCCATGTCAGTGCCCAGTTATGAAGCACTGTGCTGCACTGCTGCAATTCCATGGATCAGGTCCTGAAGGAGGTCAAAACCAATTACCATAATTGCAGTGTCTGACTTAAATTCCTTGAATCTCCATGGCCCTTTCTCCACGTTGCTTCTAAGACATGGCTATTAAGAGCTGCACAGCAGAAGCCTCTTTTTAGGTTGAAAATATATATGAAAGAAAAATCCCCATGATGTCCTTTCCCTTTGGTCTCTGCAGATGGCCTTTGAGAGCACAGAGGCAGCCCTGAACCCTGTAATACCTTTCCCCACCATTCTTGTCTCAATTGCCAATGGATGGGAAAGATGTCTGAGGCTGTTCTTTCCCCACCTATCACGATCCAGAGATGGGCAGTGGATTCCCACCTATTGTTGCCTTTCAGTCCTGGCATCCTAAAACCAAGCTCTTCCCAAACCAACGTTTCCCACACTGGCCCTTGTGCTTGTGAATTCGCTTCACCACACTGGCTTTTGCTGAGATGTTTACCCAATACCATCAAAACACTGCTGTGTGTACCTAATACTACTGCCTGACACCAGTCTCATTGTTTTCATTCATTTCCTCTAAATGTCTGCCACTTCCTAGTGTTTCACACCTTGCATTAGGAAAGCAAGTTTTCCATGTGAACCCAAAACTGCCAGGCCAAAGTTTCTCCTAGTCTCTCTGCCTGTCCTTGGTGATGGCCGATAGCAGATAGGAAGGGTGAGAACAGAAACTGAGCTCACTTTTGTGCCTCTGTTTCCAGGAAACTCCTTATTGTGTGTTTACAACATACCTCGCAGAGCTGGCCTGCAATGCAAGTTCCCCAGGGTCTTGCCAAGAGGAATTGTTACCATCAATTATTGCAATTATTGCAATTATAATAATTATTATTCTGTCACTTAAATTTCAGCAATTAATTTTTCCAGAGTCTAGTTTAAGCCATTTTCTCTCTGCCAGATGCTGATCACAGCAAGAGTGAGGTGCAGCATCTGCTGCTGATCAGAATCTGCTTTAACTCATGAGACACCGTGAAGGCAGGTGCCTGGTAAAGCACAGATCTGCATCTCCTTGACAGGCTCAGAAAGAAGCAGCTGTGTGTGTAGTGTGATCACTGAGCCACACATCAGGCATGACATAAGTCTGGGGATACTGCAGGATGAAATAAGGCTTCAGTAAACTGGGCTAGAACGGTTCAAAACCAAGATGTCCAAGATACCAGTTTAACTGGTTTATCAGATTAATGTGAAGAGTAGAGTATACATTACTTAGCTTTATGCAGCTGAAGGCCGTGTCTCTGAGCTATGCTAGATGTCAAAGAACTCACAAAGAGAGCCTGGCTGAGAAGCAGCTCATTCCATCCTCATAGAAGTGCCTCTGACCACAGCATCACTCTCTGGAAATGCCTGTATTTCTCCACTGATATTAGAGAAGCCCAAAGGGTTTGTTTAAATCAGACTAAAGTGGGAGGAGATAAAATCCTACCCTTCGTATTCTCAATTGTAGGTTTGATGCTAAAGAACCCTGACATGTGAGAGGGATCCATCAATACAGAGGTTAGGGAACCATCAGTTCAAGATAAATGTAGGAAGGGCAAAGCTAGCAACACTTTCCTCTCATCTCCCAGTATCAAGTGACACTAATAACACACTGTTCTGGCATAAATTAATGCAGAGTATCCAGGTCATCTTCCTGAGTGACAGGTCTGAGACCTAAAATGAGTGTCAGTTGGACAGGTCCATTTAGAAGTATTTAGCTATCTCCCTTTTCATCAGCTCAGAGCTGGCTTACACCTCATTCAGGATATAGTATTAATCTCATACAGTGAGATGCTCTTTCTTTGGGAGTCACTGCTGCTTCCATTAATAAGCCCTCTTTTCTACTGCAAACTCTATTGAGGAATTTCACATCCAGGCCAGAAAACCTTGAAATGCAGGCAGTAGACTGTATCTCAGAAGGCAGTCACTCTTGAAATGAGTGAATGTTCATAATAGATATTCAGTTCACTGCTATGAGGAAGGGAGTGAATGGTATCTCCGAATCTTTCAGCAACAAGCCAGTAGGCAGGAACTAGGAGATTGTTGCTATCTTCTTACTTGATTCTGTGTCCTATTCTGGGTTTCCACTTTCAAAAAAAGTGTTCTAATTAATTAGAAGAGGATGAGAAAATTGCTACTATAATGACTTGATTCTGGGGGAGGCTGTCTTCTAGTGAGAAGTTCACTTACGCTATTTATCCAAGGAAGAGGCAATTTGGTCATGGCCTACGGGTCTGGGCACTGAAAAAAAGGCCCAGGGAAATACGTTGTACTTTCATTTATTGGAAAGAAGACAGATAAAAATACAGCGGTAGGAAGCAGAAAAAGGGTCACACTGGGAAAAGAGTGCAAAAACTGAAGGGATAACTCCTTTAAGGGATGTCCCTTACAGATCTTAAAGTCAAGATAAAGGCTGCGTGGAGACCTCAGAGCAGCCTTCCAGTATCTGAAGGGGGCCTACAGGGATGCTGGGGAGGAACTCTTCATTAGGGAGTGTAGTGACAGGACAAGCAGTAACGGGTTCAAACCAAAACAGGGGAAGTTTAAATTGGATATAAGCAAGAAGTTCTTTACTGTAAGGGTGGTGAGGCACTGGAATGTGTTGCCCAGGGAAGCTGTAAATGCTCCATCGCTGGCAGTGTTTAAGGCCAGGTTGGACAGAGCCTTAGGTGGATGGTTTAGTGGGAGGTGTCCCTGCCCATGGCAGAGGAGCTGGAACTGGATGATCTTCAGGTCCTTTCCAACCCTTTCTATTCTATGATTCTATGATATGCCTTGGTGCTCACAAATATTATGTGATTGGTAAAGAAATTAGTGGTGTCAGTCTTTGCTCTTCTTGCAGCTGTTTATTGTGTTGGATTCTCTAATTCCCAGATCTGCAAATTGTTGCATTACATCCATGAGTCTTTCTCACATTCTGTAGAATGAGTTAACAGCGTAGCAAATAATCTGTCATGCAGGCACCAGGGAAAGTATCTGTTCTTTAAAAGACAACACTTCACTTACGTGTTTGCTCAAATATTTCTTGGTGATCCACAGGAAAACATGCAGAGAAAAACTTAAATAAATGGACCAGAAACCCGACATTAAATTTCTTCCTTTCAAATTTAGAAAAAGATGATTAAAAAGGGTCAGCTTATTTAGAATCCATCAGTAAAGGCCATGTTTAAGTCCACGGAAACTATGTGGAAGCTTTCTATTATTTCAGTAGCTTTTTCAGTGAGCTTTGCTTTGGAGAAGTTGTTACATAGTTCCTTAGCTGAGAAAAGGAAAATAATCATTAATTTTCCTATAAAATTGGAGGCTGCAGGTTTAAACCCGAGGCTGTGAGTGGGGTACACTTGGTGGTCTCAGGGTGATGCAGACCCTGGCTCTGTTCTCACTGCATGCATTTTTAAAAGGCTTTGGAACAGCAAGACTGGAGGACTGGGAATAAAATGAGTCTTGTTCTATGGAGGTAGTTCACCCAAGTTATCTGACAGAAGAAGAAATGGAGAAGTGGGGCAAATAAATTGTCCAATCACCTTCATGAGTGTGCCGAGACAGGTATTTTTTTTCCCAGTAGCTTGGATGGAGCTATGTTTTGGACTTGTGCTGGAAATGGTGTTGGCAACAGAGGGATGTTCTCCTTAATGCTGAGCAGTGATCACAGAGCCAAGGCCTTTTCTGCTCCTCACATCATCCCACCAGTGAGCAGGCTGGGGGTGCGCAAGGATTTGGGAGTGGACACAGCCAAGAAGGCATATCCCAACTGATCCAAGGGATATCCCACACTCTACAGAGTCATGCTCAGCATATAAAGGTAGAAGAAGAAGAAGGGAAGAGGATGATGTTTGGAGTGATGGAGCTTGTCTTCCTAAGTAACCATTACCCATGATGCAACCCTGTTGTCCTGGATATGGCTGAACACCAGCCTGACCACGGGAAGTGGTGAATTAATTCCTTGTTTCACTTTGCTTGTGAGCACAGCTTTCACATTGCCCATTAAACTGTCTTTATCTCAACCAATGCGTTTTCTTTTCTGATTCTCTCTCCATCTTACCAGGCAGGGAGCGAGTAAGTGGCTGTGCAGTATTTAGTTGCCAGCTGTGGTCGAACCATGACAATGAGGAATAAATAATTTCTGCTTATCCTAGAGAAGTATGGTACTAGCAAGAACCAGCAGCTGGAATTCAATTCTGGCAGATGAAATTCAGTTTAGAAGGAAAACACAGTTTTTTCACTGTGAGACTGTTTAACCACTAAAATGAACAGTGAAGCAAGCAGTGGTTTCTTTTCCAGCCCTGCCCTAATACTGGTCTGGCTGAGATACCATCAGCAACCACATGTAAATCCAAAATGAGGTGGAATTTGGATACAGGAGGTGAAGGAACATCTCCTGGTGATGGTAACCAGGCAAAGCCCTGCACTCTACATTACCACTGTCCAGACTGGATAACTGTGATCTCTTTGCTATTTCAAACACAAACTGGACTTCTTAACTAGGAACATGCAGAGAGACATTTCAGCAGGTTCTGCTTAGCTACAATTGCATAATAAAGTCCTTTAAGAAGTAAATGTTTCTGCTTAGTTCAATAATAGAGCTTCATTAAGAGCCTTTATAGACCAAAAGGGGAAGAGTAACCCAACTACTAAGAAGATGTTTTCTCTTCTGATGAAGAGAAAACAGCAAAGGAAAATCAGAATTTACTACATACCAGAAATGTGTGAGCCCATTCCCTGCACTGAACTGAGATACAGTCTCTTCCTTTACTTTAAAAGGACATTTAGTGCTAATCTGTGCAATAAAAATCTATACATGAAGAAGCATAACCTCAGGTAGGCATCAGTACCTCCAGGGATCATCCCTGCCTGGGATGGGGCACATCCAATTTGTTTTATAGACTGCAGGAAGTAGGTGTGAGAGCCCAGGTGGATGATGGATGCATCTGGAGCATGGGGGTCTGGGAGGGCAAGAAAAACTGCAATGTGGTGCTGCGAACAGACAGGATCCAGCCCTGGCCATGTTCTAAGGACCCCACTGAGCACATTTTGCACTCTTCAGGACCAGCCACATACCTGGATGGCTCTAGAGCTGAGCCTGATGTGGATGGCTGCCCAGCTGCAAGTGTTTCAGGAGGAAATGTGCACACAGCTACCAAAGCACCTTCTCTCTACATGCTTAATCCAAGGGTGGATTATCCCAAGTCCCCCAGTGTTTCCTTTGATGAAAGGCAAAAGGTCATGGACAGAGTCAGGGTACAAATATAGCCCTTTGACCTGGCCTCGTTGCACCCCAGGAGAAGACTCCCTCCACTGTGCTTGGTTTTGACCCTCTTTCTTTATTGGCTGTGTGTGCTAGTAGAGAAGGGTGGCTGGCAGTGACTGCAAAGGGATCCTTGCAGACATGGGGGGGTCCTGCAGCTTATATTTCCTGGCCACCAGAGATGTGCAGTCCCAGCTGTCTTTAAAACACAATCATATTCCCTATGTCATGGAAAAAGAGACCTTTCTCTCATGGAAAAGAGCTGAGTAAAACTGGAGTATTTCCAACAGCAGAACTTACCATCACAGTAAACTGTGGGACAAAATTTGCCGATGGGTAGGACCTCCTAGGCAGTTGCAGTCACTCATCCACAAGAACTAAAGCCTCTAATCCCATTAAGTAACTTATCTTTCCTGATGGACAAAAAAGCTTTCTCCCATCAAACATCTATTCTGATGGAAATCTTTACACCAGAACTCTTTCTGCCTCACAAAGGGCCAGGGTGCAATCTAAGCCTTTGATGTTGTGTTTGGAGTATAATGAAAGGCATTAATTTGAATAGAATTATTGAAATGGTGTGTCTGGTTTTGCTATTAATAGAAAAGAGTCTTAAAACAATGAGCAGCAGAGATGGGGTCTACTGCAGTGAACAGGAACAAAGGCAGAGCATTTTGCTTTGGTTGTATTACGGGAATGGCCTGAGGTCTCTAATGTGCTAGGCTCTGGGCAAAACAGAAATAACAAAACTTAAAGGAGGAAGTAAGAGAAAATCTTTGGACCTGGCTCTGTCTGCAAATCTCTTACAACTCAAGAGCTGCAGGGCATTAAATGAAGCTGGCACAGAACAGATTCAAAAGAAATCAGAGGTGACAGGTCTTCACATAACTGGGGAACTCCTTGCCAGAGGTTGCTGTGGCCACTAAAAGTTTACCTGGGTCCAAGGGGAGATTGAATGAGTTCATGAAAGAGAGTCCCACTTAAGATAAAGCCTGTAAGTCTAATATTTGTAGCCTGGGAAGATCATACCTTGACATGTTATTATGCTTGCCACACTTGCCTACAATATACATCCACTTTGATGAGGATGCTGAGATATCTTGGCTTTGATCTGCCTTAATAATGTTGCTCTGATAGTCTTGGGCTCTTCTGATCCCTGTACGTAAAGAAGTATTCGTATTTTTATATCTGTGCAGCATTGTATAATAAGCTGAAAATCATAGAAGTGGGTAAATTCTTCAGTGAAAAAAAAAAAAACAACAACCCAACAAACAAACCTTCCCAGGGGCTTGAATTTCTAATGAATTGTCTCACTGCCTTTTGTGTTTGCTTACCAGGAAGAGGCTGGCAAAGCAGCTAAGTGATTGCTGCTTGTATGCTGGCATAGCTTGGGAGCAGAGGTGGTGATGTGATATGAAACAACATGGGCTTAACTATGCTGGTTCCCCAAGGATCTCACAGTGGGAAACTCCTGGAACAGAGCTGTCTGCATGGGGTGAAGTGATACTTCCTCTGTGGTCCAGGAGGAGACCAGTAGCATTTGAGGAGAGGTGGCAGAAACATGTCCCTACCATAGGGTGCAACACTGAGCCCAATGGAAAAGGACAAGAAGTACCCCCAAGAAGAAACCAGCTTGTGGTAGTTACAACTCCCAGATCCCTCTGGTGTCCTCACTTATTCTTTCCATGAGGGAAGGACTACAGGAAGGGATGTGAGTTCATTTCCTGCCTTGCCCTTGCCCAGCCGCTTTCTGCAACAGCCTGGCTGGGATAAACTCTTCACCTGGGTCCACTAACTTCACTGTGGAGGGGCATCGATGGGCATGATGCTGCTCCCAGACATAGCTTTGGTAAGAGGCTGAGGGCATCAGTGGCAGCATAGAGCTTAAGTACCAGTTGCCACAGAATTCTGGAGAAAGCACATCCACTCTGAGATGCCTTTCCTCAGTGCATCCTTCTGTCCCTCACTATGAATGATGCAAGAAGACCTGCCTCACACAGCTGCTGAGAGGCCCTTGCACAGCTTTGCTTGCTCCCCAAGGCACCAGCACTCAGACTAGCAATGTCCTCCCTTCCAATCTTCTCCCTGGCTTACAGCACACACTGCTGGGGTTTGAAAATCTGCACACACACAGGTCCTGCAGAACTTTGCCTAAATTTAGTAAAGGGCGGAAATGACCCAGGATGCAACCAGAAAGGAGAGAAACCAACAGTTTGCAGAAGAGAGGAGCAAGGAACGGGGATGAGAGGCTAGTTAAAATTGAAGCTGTGAGATGGGGGAAGCATGAAGCAGTTGAGACCAGGAGGCAGCACTGAAATTTTTGATCTGCTCTGGTTTTAATTACATGGCAAAGCCTGCTGTAACTTTCCCATCCCTCTCATTCATCGCACTGGGGTTTCTTTCCTGCTAATCACCGCAGGCAAAGCCAGTGCAACTCTTTACCCTCCCAGTCTTGGGAGAACAAGACCGAAAGTTTGCATCTAGCGTACAATGGGAATGGGCAGCTTGGCAGACAGCACCGTGGTGTGTTGCTGCTGTTATATATACGTATTGCAATGAGGAGTCTGCTCTATATCAGTGCCACTGAGCTTTCTGTAGGAGCCGGCAGGGCTGGGCAGCCATCCCACCAGCCGTGCTGCATGAGTGAACACAGCCGCTCCTCTCCCTATGGGAGGGTGCTGGATCTGTCTGTGGGCCAGCAATCAGCAGACTGGTGGCCACCATATAACATTTACTGCTTGGAGAGGTGCTGCAGTAGCAGAACATATTTCGTCTCCACTCTGCAGTAGTAACACAGCCCAGACCCCCTGCTTGAAAACCATGAGCTGCTATTGCTGTTGCACCACTACCGTTTTTGCATGCTACTGCAGAGTAATGCTAGTGAGGTTATCTAGTAACGTCAGCAACCTAGGGCATGTCTGTGCATATTCAAGAGCATAGAACAAACTTTAGTATGATGTGCAAGAGGGTCAGATGAGAAGCTGGAAGCAGACCTGCCACTGCTTACTAGCCTAGCTGGCTGGTTGCTGGGTTTTCATACAGGCTTTCAGAAGCCTGGTCTCCCATGAACACCAGCAGAGAGGACTGGAAAGCCAGTGTAAAATGACAAAACCAATTAAGCTTTCAATATAGTCAAAGTGAACTTTTGCAGCTAAGGTAGACACAAATATCATATGATACCAAAGATGCATTTAAAGGGTTGTCTCTTTGCTTGTGATCAAAGGAAGTTGCAATGAGAAGAGATTTCTCCAGTCTTCCTTCTTCCCTCCTCTTACTCTTCCCTGAAGCTTATCTTTGAAGAGGAAATGGCAAGACCTACAGCAGGTGGGAAGAGCAGAGAACATCACACAATGCAAGGGTCAGAACCAGCAGCAGGCAAAAGTCCCTACTATAACCCAGGGGCAGGTTGGTTAGAAGCTGGAAACTCTGCTCAGTGCAAATTACTGCTGCATCCATCTGAATGCAGCAGGGCTGGCCTCTATGGGTTAGCAACATAGATGTGTGTGGATCCACAGCAGCCCCCACTCCACTTCTCCTTGGCATTGCTCATCAGCTTGCTCCTCTTTGCCCTTTGGTAGATGTGTCCTGCTTGTCTGGAAATGATGAGATAAACCTGCAAAAATGAAGAGGCTTTGAGAAGTTGTCAGATCTATTGATTCATCTGCTGGCCTTTCAGTCAGCGGTGTTCACGTCTTCAAGTTCAGCCATGAAAACACTATGTCTATAAATAAAGCAAACAGGCTGAGATTTTCCACAAGGCTCCAAGTCACTACCAGCTTTAATAAAACAAAGCATCAAGTAGTATAAAAGTCCCTGGAAGGTACACCAGGTGAGTCAGGCTGCAGTCCACAAACATTTCACTTACCAGCCACATGGGTGAACACATCTCTCACCATCTCCTCTGCCTTCAGTGGCATTTTCTCTTCCATCTCTGCACAATTTCCCCAAACACGTTTGCACAACTGGTTGTGAGGCCAGATGATGAACTGGACCTGATCGGGCTTAAATATGGGGGTGTGTGCGTATTGCCATATTATGATGCATATTCCTGTACAGGCAGCTTGCTTTATGCCAGTTCTCTGACTGGGGTTGTCGTGTGGCATCAAGAAAAGGGGATGCTTTCTCATCATTTCCACCATTCTCTGTGAACAGCCACTGTGATCTGCCTAGCCTGTCCTTAAATCACTTAAGCAGGGAGTCCTCTGACACTTTCATATGGAGAGAGTTTGATAGCCAAAACCAGCTCGCTATAAGAGCACTCCTCACTTAATCTTCAGCATAAACTTCCTTTTCCCTCTACTTTGTGAAAAGGAGCTGTGGTATAACGTGTGTTTTATTTGCAGCTGATCTTTTAGACAAACCCTCCTGGAGTCAGATACAGCAGTTGATGTGCAAAAGCAGCTCATTGCAGGGGAAGAAGCTGAAGGGGGGAAACACAGAGGGCTTCCTATGGTAGCGTGAGGCTGCTGAGCTGGGGGAGCTGGCAGTGTACGGTGGGGAGCATCCCCAGGAGGTTTTGTGAAAAGAGGGAAGATGAATGATTACAGGAGACAAAGTTCAGCAGAATGATCCATGGCAAGGCTGGAAAGTGATGTTCATTTCAAGGAACAGCCTCATGAAGGGAGTCTGAAGGCAATGGGGGACATCCAAGAGGTGCTAAAGGCCACTTTATGTAAGTTCCCTCTTCCTTTGCCTGAAGTATTACCAAGAGGCAGGTGTGGGTGGACATTCTGGCAGAGGATCCTGGGGTTCCTATTCTTGTTCCTGTGCTATCTGCTCTCTTGTGTGCATTTTATCTGTCTGAGCCCTCAGAGCAGGTTCCTTTGTCTTGCTGAGGCATTGAACTGACCTGAAGTAACTCAGGGTAGTGCAGCCAGAGGTAAAGTCTGAGTGTCCTGAGTTCAGCAGTAGCAGTCATTTTTCTCCTTTCTATTAGCTGGTGCAGTGCTGTGGTTTTGACTTTCAGCCTGGGAACAGTACTGATAACACCGATGTTTTTAGTTGCTGCTCAGTAATGTTTACACTGACCAAGGACTTTCTGAACCTCATGTTCTGCCAGGGAGAAGGGGAAGCCGGGAGGGAACAGAGACAGGACACCTGACCCAAACTGACCAAAGGGGTATTCCATACCACAGCACATCATGCCCAGTATATAAACTGGGGACAGTCACCTGGAAGGGTTAGAACACTGCTCCGTCTGGCTGAGTGTCAGTCAGTGGGTGGTGAGCGGTTGTATTCTCTCCCCTTGTTATTTCCCTTATCATTATTATTATTATTGGTGGCAGCAGCAGTGGTTTGTGTTATACCTCAGTTACTGCACTGTTCTTACCTCAACCTATGGGATTTACATTCTTTCGATTTTCCTCCCCATCCCTCTGGTAGTTGGGGGGGGGGGGGATTAAGAGGGAGAGGGAGAGTGAGAGAACGACTGAGTGGTTCTGAGTTAGCGGCTGGGCTTAAGCCACGACACTGAGCCAGAAGTGGCTGTATGGCTGCAAGTGAGGGTGTTAAAAACCTCAGCCGAGAGCAAAACAGCTGCTTTCTCCTGCCTGCTGGCATTGACAGTCCACGCTGTGAAACCACACAGTGACAGAAGTGCTTATGCTAAAACTGCCTGTACTGCTCAGGGCAAGAATAGGGGGGTCAGTACACTGTGAATTGTGCATGCCACCGCTTGGCATTTTACTTACATCTGGGACTCCATCTCTCTTCTGCAAAATGGGAGTTTGCAGTTGAATTTGCTTCTTCCCAGCCTTTGCAAGCCCACTGAGGTGTCTGTGATGCACATACAACCAGGGTCCTCTGTTTTAGTGGGCTACTCTCCTGGTACTCACATTTGGCTGGAGGAAGTGGGGCTTGGAGCTGCAGCTGGGTGGATTCTCCTTTGCCTACGAAGATGTGAGCAACACTACTATGCCACGGGTCCTTTCTATCAACAGGAATATTAATGGACTTGTCAAAAGACATGTAGATGTGGAACTTATGGGACATAGTTTAGTGGTGGACTTGGCAGTGTATGACTTACAGTTGGACTCAATGATCTTAAGGGTCTTTTCCGACATGAATAGTTCTTTGATTCTGTGATTGCCCCTCCTCTACCTGTTTCTCCCTGCAATATGCCAAAGGCTTTTTGCTCTTCACATGCCCTGTCTCTTGCCAAATGGGTTGAAGATGGTCTGCATGCTCCAAAAGGGAACAGGGAGACACAGCAGCTTCCCCTGTGCACATCTGCCTGATGCAGTGCTTGAGCAGATGCCTGTCCCTGAGGAAACAGGACAAGGAAGGCACAGTGTGCCTCAGCCCTGGGAGCTGATGTCCCCTGAGGGTATGAAACTTGGCAGGGAAAGTACAAGGACAATTCAGCAAGGCAGGTGGTAAAATGTAATTTCAGATCCCATGCCGGCAAAGTAAGAGAAAAAAAGAGACTGAGAAGACTGAATTATTTGCTAGCTTGAAATGCTTATTTTTTCATCTTCTCTGAAGCATTTGCATAATGTTTTGTGTGTGCGTACTTTTGTTTTGTTTAGGTTTTTGCTTGGGAATGTTTTTTAAAAATGAAACCTTCTTTGTCTGTGCTACCTTGGCAGCCTCTCTTTGAACACCAGCAAAACATTCTGTTTTCACTGTCATCATAAAATACCAGATTCTAGGAGCCTCACAATGCAGTTACATCCAAAGTCTCAGAAGGGGAAGAAGCTGTGCACAGGGAAGAGGTCACCACCGTGACTGGTGCCACCACCCCCAGAGGGTAAATCCCTCCTGCAGCCAGACCCATCTCCCTGTGCAGTACTCTGCACCTCTCCACAGCCCATCACATACCTGCATGGCTATCATGTGTCCCTTTGGCTTTAAAGACCATGGCTTTGGGTTCAGGCATGGGGTGATGCCCAGTGTCATGCGGGTGGAAGTGTGCTAGGCAGAGCCAAATCTTGCTGGTCTTTGGCTCATTCAGCATTTCTCCTGGTCAGAAAGTACTAAAGCCCAGAAATTGTGAGTGAAGGCTCTGCCAGAGCGTTTCTACTAGTTATTGAGATCCCTTGCTAAGCCCCTTCGGCACATCATCAGGCTGAGAAACACAAGAATCACTGAAAAATATGGAGACATTTCATTTAGAAAATTTGCTGAAACCCAACATTCAGACTTCTCTGCAAGAAAATGTGATTAAATATCCCCTCTTTAGCTTGGAAACACTTGCCAACTTTAATCTGAAAGTTTATTTCACCCTCTCCCCACATACATTTTCCAATGAACAAACTATTTATCTCCCCCTCATGAAAAGAAAAACATTAAAATCTGTCTGTTGGTGTAACACCAGACCTCAGCACTCATGTTTGGGTAGAGGGCCAGACTTGTTCTGGTCCTCTCTGTTTCCATGCCCATAAGTATGCTGGAAATTTATGGATGATGGGCTTTCAGTCACCTCCTGGAGAGGTGAGAAGACACTCAAAAAGGGAAAATCTGGTTAAATCATTAAAAAAAAACCTCCAACCCAAAAACTCTTGGGAAAACAATTATCAACCCCTAGCTCTCTGGTTGTCTTGGAGCACCGGGGAAGTGATCCTTGATGGCTGGCAAAGCGCTATCCAAGTGCTTCAAGTCCTGATCTCCCCAACCCTTCCCCTGATGGGAAATATGTATTCCATGTTGACAGAAATGTGCTCCGGGGTGGGAGCTAGCATTAATTATGACAAACACATCCTTGGGCAGTGATTTGCATACAGCCTTACATCAAACAACTCAAGGTCCTATAAAAGAGGAGTGGAGCCCATTCCTGCTCCCTGCTGCATATTGAATGAATCCAGGCATGATATTTGACTGCTGTGACCTTCGGGAAGGTCTGAGTGCGTTTCCAGCCCTCACAGGTGACTGGCTTTGTGGATGTTGCTGTCATGGACCAGGCAGCTTGTCCCGATATGGCTCTTTAGATAGCTTGGAGAACCTCTGGTGCAATACCCACAGGGGGGGCAAAGGCATGTGGTGTCACAACCTACAGGCTGCCTCCTTAAACCAGCATTATATTTACAGCTTTCTCATCTGCAAAGAGCAGCTGGTGCCTCATCCTGCTGCATACTCCACAGTGTGACTCTCTAACTTGAGGGCTGATTTATGGAGCATGTCTTGCTTTTCTCAGTAAAAATTATAAACGACACCAGAAAAAAAAAAAGAGTGGAAGGAAAGTGACTGAATCTCTTCACTTCGGGCTCTGCCATCATAACTGACAGGTAAAAGGGCAGATGGGAAAATGCCTGCTGAGAATGAAGGACGATCTACTAAACAGAAATCTATCTCAATTCCCCATGAGGTTATCAATGCCTTGGTGATCATAGTATGAAAATAACATATTGTCAGAGCTAGGTGCCAGCAGAGGAATAGCCTAGCTATGTAGGGCCTCATAGAGAAACAAATCTGGGGTATTAAGAGTGGCCCAGCCAAGGGATATCTGATCCCAGAGCTGTCTCTTATTTTGGTTATCCATTTCATTACCATGGTTGCCTTTCCCTGCCAGGAGACAAGGAAACAGCACCGTGAGATCCTCTGGCTCAAGGGGATCGGTTTGGTGATATTTGGAAAATCTTATGATTCCCCAC
>JAOEHY010030480.1:0-37115 GCA_025447955.1 Psilopsiagon aurifrons | reverse complement strand
GCTAAGGAGGACCACGCAATTGGGGGCTGAAGGAGGTGCTATGCCAAACAGGGAGGGTGGGGGCGAAGGGAAGGGAAGCAGTGTGGAACAGCAAGGGAAGAGCATCTGGGATTTGCCTTGCCTGTTTCTGGGAACTTCCTCACTGTCCATGCTTCCATTTCAAACATTAAAATTCATGGGCCAGATCTTCAGGTTGAGCGTAGATTGGCAAAACGCGATCGTGCGCTCCTGTTGGTGTAAAGCAGCGGAGCTCTGGCTTGAGGTGGGTTCACGCTGATTTACAGCAGGTGAAAATCTGGCCCCGGCAGCAGGGAAAAACAAACAGCCATGGAGCACGGGAAACGTTTTGAGGTGAAAAGCCTTGCTTTGAAGGGAATGTGTGAACACAGCGGGTATGCTCGTGGGAGGAGGGAATGGAGGCTACATGGCATATTTTTGTTGTTGCTTTATTGGTTTTTTGTCTTTTTTTTTGTTTTCCAAAGAAAGAAAACTTCTAAGGGAAAAAAATTTGCAAGACACATGGGGAAATTTGGAGCAGCAGAGGAAGGGTGGAAGAGGATGGAGGGGTAAAAAGGGGAGAGGAAATTGATTTTTTTTCCCCTTTCATTTGCAGTAATTGTGATATTTAATTTTAGAAGCCCAAAGGTGCAAAAATCATCTCTGGAGAAACCTATCTGTTATTTTTGTATCTATAGCTATATATATATATTAAAAGAAGACAAAACCTAGAATTTAAAAAAATATAAATAAAAGCAAAGGGGGCTTCAACAACACAAAATGTAGTCAGTCCCCTGGCTGAGGGCTAACCTTGTTCCAGGTCCCGGTGGAAAGACCCTACCAGAACATCATGAGCTCGGTGGTGTCTCTGCATCCTCCGCAGCACCACCTTCATCCTTTGGTGTTTTCCTGATCTGCATCAGTGTGGCTGGGACCAAAGTCCTGCTCAGTGCCAACCATGGACATGGAGAGCAAGGAATATTGGTCTGTGTGTGTAATGCAAATGTAAGGTTGTGTATGTGTATTGTGTCCATGCTAACTGGCTCACCAGCTGGAGAGACGGGGAGAGGGAAAGCTGCAGCTCTCCTTGCCTCTGCCTTGCCAGGGCAGTGTGAGTGGGGAGGGCGAGGGCAGACCAACTCCTTGAGCCTCGACCTGCCTCAGGATCCAGGATTCACTCTGGCAGACATGGTCCTCTCCTGGCGTGGTTGCAGCAAGGCCTCCAGAGGCTACATCACTCCACACATTTCCAGCAGTGTGACTGTGTTTGTCTTCTTCCTGGCCAGGGCCAGCCTGGATCTACTTCCGCAGCAGCAGCAAGGTTTCATACCCTTCCCAGGCTTGCGGGTGAGTAGGAAAACCAGCACCCAAAGTGCACAAAGAATTTTGTTTGGCATCTACATCCCCAGGCATGTCAGAGAAGACAGAATGAGAAGGGTAGTGGAGAGAGGGTAGCAGCGCAGCGGAGACAGGAAGGAGTAGAAACTGGTGCGTTGCTCAGAGAAGGAGCAGAGCTCCCCTGGGGCTTCCTGTCCCATTATTTCCATCAGCTCAAGAGGGCCCCTGCAGCCCTCCCAGAGTATTCCCAGTTGGCACGTGAAGTGTTGTGAAGTGAGGAGTACAAAACCATGTTCTAGTTTTATTATGACCTTTTTGATTTCTAACCAGCTGCTGCATCTTAGGAACCAGGGCTGTACGCAGCAAGCGTGTCAAATGGGACCAACAACCAGGAGAACAGTAATTAGAGTGTGGACTTGATTTATGTGCTTGAAGGAGTGTTCGCTGTGTTGCAAGTGTGCACACTGACTGCAGGGAGGTCAGGCCTCTGGGGAGAGGACAGGTGAGCCTGTGTCCTTGTTCTTGCAGAAAGGATGCTGATCCAGATTCATTAAAGCAATAATAAGGGTCTTTAAATACTTTTTTTGCACTGGTTGTTCTTTGAGTGAGTTGCCTCTGCTTGGTCTCCCATGAGCAGAGAGGAGAGACAAGACATGTGGTTTCATGTCCTCAGGAGGAGGGCAATCAGTCTCCAAATGGCTGAGAAATGAACTTGGCCAGCACAAGGCTTAGACTTCGTCCTGGGTTCAGCAGTAGCAGTCATTTTTCTCCTTCTGGTGCAGTGCTGTGTTTTTGACTTTCAGCCTGGGAACAGTGCTGATAACACCGATGTTTTCAGTTGCTTCTCAGTAATGTTTACTCTGACCGAGGACTTCCTGAGTCTTATGCTCTGCCAGGGAGGAGGGGAAGCCGGGAGGAAACAGAGACAGGACACCTGACCCAAACTGACCAAAGAGGTATTCCATGCCACAGCACATCATGTCCAGGATGTAAACTGGGGCAGTTACCAGGAAGGGTTAGATCACTGCTGGGTCGGGCTGGGTATCGGTTGGCGGGTGGTGAACGGTTGAATTCTCTTCCCTTGTTATTTCCCTTATCATTATTATTATTGGTGGTAGCAGCAGTGGTTTTTGTTATACCTCAGTTACTGGACTGCTCCTATCTCAACCCACGGGAGTTACATTCCTTTGATTCTTCTCCCCATCCCTCTGGAAGCCGGGGGGGAGGAAGCGAGGGGAGTGAGAGAGCGACTGCGTGAGTTACAGCTGGGTTTAAACCACGACAGGCTCAGACTCAGAGCTGCTTTGAAGCCAGAGGTAGAGCTTACCAAAAAAAGCCCCAAACTGTTAAAACCCACCCAAACACCTGACACCTCAATTCACAGAGTGTTTCCTGGAAGGTGTCCTCAAGGATATGCAGAGATGGGACCCTGAGTTTTACTGGCAGTGAAATATTTCAGCTGAGGAATGAGAGAAAGGTCAGAGATCAGTGCAATGCTAGAAGCTACCCTGATATTCGGCCATGATGTCATGATAGAACTATGGCTTGCCCTTGGCCAGCTGGGAGGGAAGAAGGATCAAAAGAGGGTGGAAAGATGGCAGTGGTGACCTCATGGGGTGACTTACAGCCTCAAGGATAGATGCTCTCCCAGATTATTTTCAGATGTCCCTGGAAATAACTTGCAGGGAAAAACTTTGTTTCTGTCATGGTTTGGGGTTCATGACAGTCCTTTTGCTCTGCATGATGTTTCCCCTTTGTGTCCCAGCAGGGTCATGACACCACTCCTTCCTTCCTGCAAAAGGGCTTTCACTCTCTGCTGTATGACTCGAGCAAGAGGCTTCTGGCTTAGGAAGGAGGTTGCCATGGAAACAGAGGACTAGGTTATCTTTAGAGAATATTTTGTCTCTCTCTCTTTTAATTATTTACTAACTGTTTGAAGAAGAAGGGGGAAACATCCATCCTTCCAAAAGAGGAAGCAGAATACTAAAACTCCTTGTGTTTTTGCTGGGGATTTCTGTGGCAGGGCAGGTTGTGTGGCTTCTCCTGGGAACAGCTGCCTTTCCCAGCTATGTTTGGCTGTTGGCACCAGGAAAAACCTCTGTCATCACCCACCCACCTCCCGTACAACACCTGAGGGCAGCCCAGGATTTGCCCAAGCATCTTTTCAGCCTCTCATTCTCCCCACTTCCCACAGGGAACTGTATCACAGACAGATCCTGCCAGGAAGCTCTTTGCCATCATCAGACTGAGATCGCTCTGATTTGTCCCACTGCCATGTTACTCTCATGCCCAGCTCTTCCCCATGTCTGCCACTGAAAGCAGTCCCTTCCCCTGCTCGATGCTCAGCTCCTCTATGTGCTTGTGCACTGCTACCATGTCCTGGCAGGTGTATTTAATCACTTTCATCTTGGCCTGTCAACTGGTTCCTCCACCTCCTTTCAGCACTTTGCTGATCCTTTTTTGCCCAAGCCCTCCCTGGACTTTTTTTCCCCTCTCATCACAGCCTCTGGGCCTGTCAGTGTGGTTTATTGCAGCTGCAGAGCCAAGCCCGTCCCTAGTGCTCCCTAACTTCTCTTGCACATGAAATTCTCAACTGCTCCAACCTGCCCATTGAAAACATACCCATATTTAGTATTTCTTCTGTGCCCAGAGACCCTGTCTCAGCACTGCCACATGAATGAAGTGTGCCACTACGTTTAATTCTCATGGCTCCTCCGTCTGTCTTCCTTACTACTACCAAAAGTTCCTTGTGAAATTAGATATAGAAGGGAAGCCTTCTTAGAAGAGTTATTTGCTTGCACACCAGAAGCAGCACTATGCAAGAACCCAAGTATGCGGTCCAAGAGTATATCTAATGTGGCCAGCATGATCACTGTTTTCTTTCATGGGAAGTTGACAGTGTAGTGCATTTGGTTTGTGGTTTGGGGGTTGAGGCCAGGTCCTGTGAAGGACTGAACGCCACCAGCTGCCTGTAAAATTGAAGTTACTACAAGGTGAGCAGGCCAGGGAGGGGGCAGGGAATTGGAAGTGCCATTGAACAGGAAAATAATTCTTCAGGCAAAAGAAATGTTGAGTAGAAAACTTAGATGTCTTCAAGGAACTTTGTACCTTCTCTTTTTGCTGAGGACAAAGTGATTCCAGCTGAAATGGCTCTTATGTCTGAAATGGTCCCACAGGACATCACTGAGGTGGTGTGTCCCAGGTGGCCCTGAAGCACTGGGCCATTTGCCCATCCCGTGGGGCACTGAAGATGAAACCCCAGGCAGTGAGGTGCCCAGAAGGAGCTGCAGGAGATGTGACCCTCACACCCACCATGCAACAAGAGTTTGGGAACAGAGATTGGAACTTAAATGTCAAAATATATTATGGAGAACAGGGCAGTAAGCAGCTCTGGTTTGCTTGTCCTCACCACAAGAATGTCACAGGGAAGAGAAAAATAGATTTCTGACTAGCTGCAATACAAAATACACAGTGCACCTTGTAATGAGGCACTTGGTAGTTTGCAAAGTCAGGCTACTGGATATGTGACACCCAGTTCAGTTTACATGCAAGTGATCTGACTGCCCAAGTTTTTCCTTCCCTGATCTTCATGAATACTAAGATTTGCCTTACTTCTGATTTTTTCCCATGTTATTTTTGTTCTTTGCTAGGGACTGGCTTCCAGTAGGAACTCAGTATGTCAGTATCTGAATTATCATTCATTTTTTCCATCTCATTTAGACATGCATGTTTCTTTTCTAACACTTTTTCCTTCTTTTACATATTTTCAGTCCTTCGCCCCCTGTTTATTTCTGCTAAGATCCTGTCACACTTTGAGCAGGAGCTGGCAATGTGATATTCAATATTTATGCCTCCCGGCCACTTACAGAGTAGATGTGCTCTATTTACAAGTGAAGAGCTCTTCGCCTCCCCACACGCACACACCAAAACAGGCATCCTAGCCTCTGGTTTGCAGCATGCCTCTGCTTTTGCTCCAGCAACAGCCACAGTAATAAGGGCTCTGCCCCTTCCCTTATGCCAGCGATAGGAGTGCACAGTTGGATCTTATGGTCTGGTACCTCCTCAGCTGCATTTTGCATGTCAGCAGTGATGCTGAACATCATTCATACTCGTGACATTAGTAGGAGCAGGGGGGACTTGGCATCTCACGAAGCTGCTCCCATGAGCAGCTGGCCTCTTGTCATGTAAGCCACAACAGGCTCCAGCTCATTCTTCCTCTTCGCTGTGCTGCGCTGTGGGCACAGAGAATACACATCTTCTTCCTTAGTGGTTTTGTCTGTAGTCACCGAAGTCAGCAGATACAGCTCTGTCTTTGTCTCATGGTCCATGGAGCAGAATGAAACAGTGGGTCAGGCAATGTTTTTCCAAGAACATTTTCCTGGAGACCAGAGCACTTTAGCCCTTCTGGCTAACGCTGCTTTAGTTACCTGCATTACTTCTGAAAACTGTAAAAGGTGCTGTCACTTGTGGGGTTTTTCTGTTTCTTGTTGCTGGCGCAGGGTCAGTGCACACAGGGCACAGTGCAAAACAACAGCAGCTCCTCCTGCAACTCCTCCCCTCCCTTTCCTTCTGCTTGTTCATCCTGGATGAAATTTTTGCACTGTAAGTTATCTGCTCTTGCTGACCATGGTGCAGTGGGATTTGTTGCCCCTCTTTGCCCTGCTGCCACAACTTGCTTCCTCTTCTTATCTTTTTATGGCTGCTGCTAAGGGAATAGCACTCTTCCTCCATAGAGCCCATCAGAGCATCTCCAAAAAGGGGGCCATCAACCACACAGCACAAACAGGGCAGCCACCCCTCCTTCAGTCAGAAACACCCATATGGGCTAAGATGCTGCTTCAAAACAAACCATCAGCGATACCAGGGGCCATGCGAATGGCAATCTGAGGAGGAAATATTTTTCAGTGAAATATCTTTAATCCAAGCTTCTGCTCTTCAATTGCAAAGTGCCTTCTTAGGAGAGAGCTATTCACCCACACATAAGGGGGAGAAGCATCATGCAAGAACTTAAGGTATGTAGTCCATGCTCAGGCAGGCATTTTTATTATCCTGCAAGTCCCTGGTATAAGACTTGTTCTCGAGCTATTGCAGCTTTGGATATGAACCAGGTGGTCTTTCCTCTCAAATTACCACTGTCATTGTTAGCTGCATCTAGTAATAGCTGGGATGATAACAATGAAAGTGGATGACCCCATTTCTCTTTTCAATTACAACTCCACAAACACATTTAATTTATGTTCCCATTTATGCACTTCTTTTTCCACCTCCTCATCTGAGCCATATGAAGGGTTTGCTTCAAGATATGATCTACCCGCAGAAATACTACACACATTCTAGGTAATAATAGATATTTCTGAGCTGAGTGCAATCTAAATGGGGTGGCGTGGGTGAAAGATCGTGTTATGTGTGTATATTCCCTCTACATAAATACAACCACCCTCCATACACTTGTATTTCTTAACACAGTCTTTGAAAATGACCTTCCATTAAATGTAGAGTTAATGATAAATGAGAGACTGTTAATCACCATTGGCCACTGATTAGTTTCTGCTGTTATAGTAAGCCCAGACATAGGAAATAAATCAGGAAGGAAAAAGAAGGAACCAACAGCAAACAACGTGGCATTGAATGAAAAGAAATATAGGCAGAGAGTGTATTCTGGAACTCTCTCGGTGTCTGCTCAGTACTTATTCTTGCGCTTCCGTAGTCACTGCTGCTTTGTGCACGTGTATGTATGTGAGCGCTGGCATGTACCTGTTTCAGGAGGCCGTGGTTTATATCCAGATCTCCCACTGGTCTTGGTTTTTTTCAAGTGTATATTAAAGGAATAAACAGCCCACACTGCTGACACAGGACACTGCTCACCAGGAGCTCCCACAGCACTGATACAGGCAATGCCTGGGCAGCACTTCCATCACTGTCCACCACGCGTTGCAGAAGTCTCTGCTCGCCCACCCTCTAGCCACGCACCATGGCCTGGAGCAAGGGGGAGAATATAAAGCTGACTACAACCCATGCTAGTCATTGCAGCAAGCCCATGGCTGCTGCTCAGGGGACTAGTGTCCATGGGGTGGGGAAACAGGGGCATCAGGGCTGGTGAGGCATCACAGCAGACCACATAGTCAGGCATTCAGGGACCTAGGGCTGCTGGAGTCACCACGTATGTGTGTGTGCTTATGCCTGTACTGTGGGGGACCACCAGAACCCTCCTTGCACTGTGTAAATTGCTAGTCTCGTCTTCAGCTCAGGACTTGAGTTGTGGCGCTTCAGCATCAATGATTCCCTTAGGAACCCGAACAATCCACTGGTTCATATAGAAACATCTTGAAATACTTTCCCTTTTGGGCATAGGTGTGCAGGCACCAACACAAGGGAGACTGGGGAAAAGGCAGCTCTCTCTGTGGTAGAAACCACCAGTGTGCAGAGCCCTGGCTGAGGCAGGCAAGCATGGTGGGCACTCCTGCTCTGCTCACAGATTTGGAAGGTTAATTATCATGTACCTGAATGTTGCTCATACATGGCTTTGCACATGAAATGGAGACAGTGTTTGGAGCCAGAAGGAACCAGGAGCCCTTGCTCCCCACCATCTTGGAGCCTATTTTAAGTCTGATCCATAACTTGGGATTTTGCTTTCAATCCTGGGCACCTCTGATGTAGCATGGCTAAACAACCCAAAATCCCACAGCACAGCAAGGGTGCCCGTGTGTCTGCCTGTTCTGTGGCAGAAATGAAACCCAGGGCTCTGGATGCTGCTGAAGTGATCCCTCTGGGTCTCATCAGTACTCCTGCTCAGTGACCAGTGCAGAGGCAGAGCCATTGCATCCATCCCAGCTAACTCTGATGCCCTGGTCTGTTGGGATCCAGGTTAAGCCTGGACAGGCTAAGCCCTGGGGTTGTGGGTGCTGGCTCCATCCCAGCCTGAGCGATAAACAGCCTTTCCTTTTGTGGTTGGATGGACACAGCATTTTACTGCATATTTGTGTCAAACCAGGCAAAAATACCACCTACATAACAAAGAGGTGAAAAGGCCTGAGGGGAATTTGCACTAACGATGGAGAAAGCTAGTTAAGGGTCTGGAGGAGCTGCAGATCTGTATCCTGGCTTGAGAGGCAAATGATTCACCCTGAGGGACACCCAAAGGGTGCAGGTTTCTTCCTGCCTTACGCTTGCTCACACTGCATTTTTCTGCTCTGTAAATACTTCAGGAATCAGTACAGCGGCTAATGTGGCACTTTTGACATTTGAGGGAGGATTATGTCAGAAACAAGTGTATAAATCTGCTTCATCAAAAGTCCAGAGGCAGGAAGCAGATGGCAACTTGCAGACCCCTGCCTGACCAGGGTCTCCTGGTGGCAGCCTCAAAGGGACAGGACCCGCTGATGTGCGAAGGTCTGGGGCTATTGCAGCACCCAAAGGGTGCAAGTGAACAGGTATGGAGGGAAAGAGGCAGCCTGGCTGGTTGTGTTGTTTGCTTTGCACTGGTGATGATGCAGTGCTATCATTTTCACACTAAATGCTAATTTTCTGCTTTGCTGGCCTCAGAATCGCCTACATTCGTATCTTTCATTGCAGCAGTTAAAGGGCTGGGTGCTCAAGCTGAGGCACTTGCAATAAGCATGATTTTAATCGGTGTGCACAGGAGAGAAGGAGGAATGCGATTGCCTTGCTGTTGCTGTGGGAACATAGGAGAGTAAATGTGGGCCCATGAAGGGTATGTGAATCCCTACCCCAGCACACACACGCATCGGCTCCAGCACCGGACGGGAGATTGCAGGTTTGTCACATCTTCCTCCTCTCTGTCTGATCAGAGAATCCCTGTCCAACTTCAGCAAAACATTGAAACAAATCACCTGCTCCCCTACCTCGTGTTCCTAACCCATGACACCACCCTCCAGGGTGCCATGCGCCATGCAGATATCCCCAGCACACAGCAGGACAAGCTGAGCATCCCTGTGATGAGGAGGCAGGGCACAGGGACAGGCCAACACTGCACACATAGGATTTCCAGGCAGAAGGAGGCAATTACATAGGTCCCTGATGTGAAACCACAGCTGAGGTTGCTCTGCAGAGGTGGGCAGGAGAGTCTATTTGTGAGAGTGCTAGGAAAGACATCAGCATGTAAGTACTTAAGCATTTGCAGTGTTTGCCTTAATCATAAAGCTTGTGCTGCTGGATATGCTCGTAGATCCTCCCTGCCTCTCCAGCAGGCTTAAACGTCCCTCCAAAGGGGAGCAGGGCCCATATCACTTCAATCCTCTCTTTCAGTGCAGCTCAGTGCCCATGTTTACAAAGAGGGTACCATCCTGCCACTCTGGATATAGCTCTCCCTACTGCTGCTGCAGCAGTGTGGGAGACATAGCAGATGACATGAGCAAAACCATCCCCTGCTTTGTGCCCCACATCAGGGGATTTCTGTGTGCAGGGACATCTGCACGAAAAGAGCACCAAGGTAGAGATAATGCCCGTGTCAAAATTGCAGAACCCAGTAAGAGGGAGTGGGGGTTGTGTGTGTGTAACAGTATTTCTGGGCAGAGAGAAGCTTCCTAGGTCATCATTTCATGTCCTCCTTGGCTTTATCCCGATTCCTTCCGACACACCTCTCCTCTTTTCATCCCTTTCTCTTCTGACCTTCTGCAGTTGCCTCTATGAAGAACACAGAGGTATAGGTCAGCCACAAGCCACTTCCATCTGACATGGGGACTGCTTGCGCAGGTCTCCTTAACACCTTGGGATATTTGGGTCCCTCAGCATGGGGACTCAAGTTTTTTCAAGTTCAGGAGTCACCACTGTGTTAATGGTCCTTGCCGGAGACAAATGTCTTTGCTGAGCCAGTCCCACCCTCAGCTCTCAACACCGCTTCTGCTACACCCTCTCTTGAGGGGTCTGATGCATGCTGCCTTCAGGGACCTCCCCAGTCACTTCAGGGACCCATCCCTCTCCCACCCACAGGAGGGGCCCCATGTCCCCTCACAGCCCATCTCTCATCAGGAAGGGCTGTCCTTTTCTAACTACTTCCAGTATGCCTGAGCATTCGCCACCAAGAGCCTTAGAAGGGAAATCATCTGTGCATGCTGCCTCCGGGAAGTGGGAAGGGAGAAGGGGGTCCTGGCTGGATCATGCTGGCTGCATGTGGTCTGTGCCCACAAAGCAGGCTCAGGGCATGCCAGTGTCAAGGGTGATGGGTACAGGGTGAGGAGGCAGTGCTAAGTGTTAGGCAAGGATGAATTCAGCCCATAGGGGTGTAGACCACAGTGAGCTGTGGAGACAAACCAGAGCTTGCCTTGGCAGAGGTACTTGAGGCATGCATTTGTGAGAGGATGGAAGGAAAAGGCTTCAGCATGAGCTTCACAAGTGCACTTGAGACACGGGGACCACACAGGTCTGTGCCAGGGTATTTTCACTATTCCCTGCAGCCAGACTGGCATGAAATGAAAGTAAGGTGGACAATTTCACGCATCACAATTGTACCACTGATGGCCACAGAAACGTATCTCATACCCATCTTACTTTTTGACTCTCCATTCCTCCACCTGAAGTCCCCGTCTGCCTCATTTCCTTATTTTGTGGCCCACGCATTTTGTGGCAGACAGAGGTGGTAACTGCAGAGAACACAAAGGTCAGAGGAGCACCTGGTTTTGTTTCCTTCACTAGTTCAGAGAAGATCTTCAGTCCAGGTCAGCTGCCATATCTCAATGCTCGTCCTGTCCCTACCAGTGAATTTTATCCCAGAGGGCTTTGAACTCTTTCCCTGTTTTTCTGGATGTTTTAGCAATGCACTGCTCTCTGTTCAGGCAGGAGCCTGGGGTAGCCTTGGCGGGACCCTGTCCATGGATTACCCCATGCATACCTACAGCACAGCTCTGCAAAACACCTTGCCTCCAGAGCACGCATGGTCTGGTAAGGTCAGGGTTGCTCTGTGCACACAGATCAACTATTCAGCACAGTCACAGAAGCGCTGGCTTTGCTCAGAATGGCTACAAGATGCATATACACACCAACTCAGCCTTCTGCTTCCCAGCCAGGGGACAACCTGAAGGACAAAGGTGGGGAGAGAGTGGCTGGAGAGCATGTGGGCTCTTCCCAGCTCCTGTCCAGTAGGATCATCTGTCAGGCCCTATCTGACCCCCCTCAAAAGCACCTTTTCTGCCTGGGCCAGCCCTTGGGAAGGGAGGACAGATACAGCAAGTGCAAGAGAACCACAGCTGTATGTTCATTGTTGGAAAAATAATAATAATAAAAATTTTTAATCTGTTTGCAACCTGCAGCCTCTGAAGCAAACTGTTATATCTCTTTTTGTTGTCAACAGGTAGACTTTCAGGGCTCAGGTGTGTGGGCAGCTCAGGAGATGCTCACAGGGTGAAGTGAAGGGGCCACATTTACTGCACATCCCAAAGGTTCGTGTCAGCCAGGGCTCCCTGCTGCAGAGGAGAGGATAAGCAAGACCTTGGTTGAGGTGGACATAGACTTGGACATAGAGACAGTGAATTCCCCCTCCCGCCTTCAGAAATGTGGATGGGAAGGGAGCTTTCTCCCCCATGCTTGCTGAGCTTTGTTCTCAGCCACTCCTCCTCCCACTGTGCACTGATGACAGTACAAGGAGGAGAGGAGCTGTAGATTGACAGCCATGAGGGATTTCTGTTGCTGTTTAGGTCAGACTTCTCTCAATCTCTTTTTCTGTGTTTCAGTTTGTTTTGCCATCTCCCTCTTTTTCCTTCCCTCACCCATTCTCCAGCCCCAAACCTTTCACTCAAACCCTTTCCTTTTAGTCCTAGTTCTTGCCTTTTCTGTAAGTGAGGAATCAAATAAGATACTGCAAAGGCAAACCCAGGTAGTAGCTTCTTCCTTTATTCCCTGGCTAGGATAGCAATACAATTGAAAAAGAGGCATCCCCTAAGGACACTGCATTTATTTTCACATCAAGACCAGCATGGACCAGGTCAGGGTTTTGTGAGCATCCTTATTGCTGTGTGCTTGCTTGCAGTGAGGGAGCTCCATGTGAGTTTCTTGCCACCTCAAGTGGCAATAAACACCCTCCAGTCACTGCCCTACACATAGGACCAGGGAAGATGGGGTCTGACCAGCATCAAAAACTCTCCATCACTCAGATGAGGCACTTCTGGAAACCTGGTAATAAAAAGAGTTATAGGGTACCAACCTCAGGGTATTTGCATATAGGGGTAATTGGGGAACCTGAAGGTAGTAGGAGCAAACAAAAAGGGTTTCACTGCACTGTTGGGCTTCTTTGGCTGGGGCTGTCCCTTGGTGCTGCTACCTTGTATCTGTGCCATCAGAGTAAATAAACCTCCCCTTGCAAATGCTGACCTCAAGCTGCATAGTAAATTCAGGCGCCAGCTAAACCTGCGCTCAGTCACTCACAGCGTGCTTCATGGTATGCTACTGCTCTATTGCTTTCACCACAAGCACCAAAGGAAAGGCTGCAAGATGCTTTCCTTTGGGTCTCAACTCCAGGTATGCTTCAGCATCTGGACGCTTTTGGGGGTTTTTATTGCTCGCTCCTCACATCCTAAAAGTAGCAAAGTTTCCCGTTACGTTTTATACCATGTTTCTACTTGAGAGTTTACTTAATCCTTGAGTTTTCCTCTCCCTGCTAATCTCCAGATTAAGAAAAAACTGCGCAAGTATGACTTCAGCTTTTAGAAATATTTTCTTTTAAAAAAATAAGTCTAAAAATTGACCTGCAATGAGCAATGCTTTTTATTTAGAACTGAATTCATGAATTCCAACTGAAGATGGGCATATTGGGCATTAATGTATGTATAATTATGCAAAACCACTGTTATGCCTCTAATGAAAATCAGATTCTACTGCTGAGGCTGTGTTTGGAGATAGTGTATATCTTCATTTGTGCTGTATTTTTTTCTTTTCCTAGCTGCATGACCTAGGATTACAGTTGCTATGGCGATAAGACAGTTAGTGAAGGAAGGAGTGAAAGGTAAGTTTGTATGTCTGCCTGTGTGGTGGGGGTGGCGAGGGGGAGGGCTGACAGTCTCCTTCCTTGGTGCTGCATCTTCCTGCTGCTACTGCTGAGACTGAAAAGCACTATTGCACATGCTAAAGCATTTTCCAAGCAGCTCGATGAGGGGTGCTCAAGCAGTAGTAGCAATGTGGGGTTTCTTAACCAAGCATTATGTGTATGTGTGTATGACCAGGACATGGGAATGCTGTGCTGGGACTGGTTTTTTTTAGTGGGATAAGAGGGGACCAATCCCCTGCGTGTGTGTTTGTGCCAATGGCCTCAGAGGGGTTTAGAGGTGGGGATGCCTGAGCTAGTATATATTTGTTGAGCTGTGTTTGTGATCCTGCATGCCCTGGGCTTGGAGCTGGAGATGCTGTTACCAGCCCTCCTGCTGGGGCTTGCTTTCTGGTGCATGCTGCAGGAGCAGCAGCATCCCCCAAACCCTTCCAGCAGCCAATGTCAGCTCCAGACCTGAGCAACCAGCTCAGGAGCGCAGGGGTTGTGCTGATAAGTAATCGATAATGGGGAAAGTTTGTCTTTGGCCCAGTTTTCCTTATTGACATGGAACATAAACAAAGTCCTGTTTCCTGAAAACAGCTGTCCAACACTCCTAGTCTGTGTCTCCTAGCCTGTGCTCTGCAGCCAAATCTCTCCCTTAATTTGCTGTGTATTGTGTGGGAAGTGCTTCCCTGGCTTCTTGCCTGCCTCTCCCATCCTGCTGCCCCTGCCTTTCTCTGCACCTCCCCATCGAAACTGCCCTAACCATTTGCTTTAAGCTCCTGGTGGAAATGCCTGCCATGGAAACAGAGGCTGACCAGCCTCACTGGTTGCAAGATTGATTCAGACTTTCTTTTTTTGCATTTGTCTACTCCAAAATAGCTGAACAGCTTCTTACTCTTTCCTTCCCAATTCATAATGGCTGCTGCCAGCACCAGCTTAAAAAGCTTTCACCTGATCCTTCCAGCAGCAATGCTTTTGTAACGCTGTGGAGCTCTGGGTTAAGTTCTTCTCTTGTGTATGTTGTGATTTAACATATTGAGGGCTAGTGAATAAGTTTCAGGCTCTCACCAATTGGTCTCAGTAGCCTCGAGCATCTCCTTGGACTTGTTAAACTTTTTACTAGGTATAGAACTTCCACCAGATGTCTTATTATTGTGATTATCAAAAGACAAAAGTGTTTTAAAAGACTCTCTCCTCTCCTGCCATGCTTTCTGCTTTTCCTCAAGTGAAATCCTTACCTGTTTGCAGTGCAGCTGCTTTAATGCAAGCAGACAGCACTCTCCCACTCACTTGGATAGAGCTAAGGCAAATGAGCTGTTTGACAGGGACAATCCTGTGTTTGTATTGCTCTCTCCCTTTGAGGAGAACTCTTCCAAGCCATTGAGCCTCTGAGAAAGGGTCCTCTTCATGTTCAGCCACCCTCCCACCCACAGCCATCTGCATCCATTAGAGGCTACACAGAGTATCCTGTGAGCCTGTGCTCACAGAGGACTCCACAGCTGGGAGAAGGTGGAAAAACCTATTGTGTGATGTGCAGTGGGGACTAGAGAGCAGGGGGAGCTGCTTGTCAGTCACAAGGTAAGGGTGGGAATTTCAAAGAGCTGTATTTCAGCCTGTTGGAGAGCTGTTGCCATCCTCTCATGGGAGAGAAGATACGGTTGGGGCTAAGGCATTTCCAGCTCACAAGTTGCAGAAGCTACCCAAGAGAAGTTGCCTCACCTGTTCCTCCAGTGGGAGCCTGTCTTCCTCCCAAAACCCAAATATGATGGTAGGTATTGAGGGCAGAACAAACCTGCAGCCTCATCCTCACTGTTCAACAAAGTAAACTTGCCTGTGTCTTCTCCTGACCACAGGGTTCAGCAAAGTAGGCTTTCCCCTTGAGGACTGTTTCAAAGTGTTGGCAAATGTAGCCTTGAGATCAAGAACGTGCTTCTCTGTGCATAACCTTAAAAAGCCTCCAAGAAAATAGAGCTGTTCAAGGGAATGTGCAGCTCAGAAGAGAAGGAGCAGAACAAACTCTCACATGTTTTGCCTCCCCTTCCTGAAGTGGGTGTCCTGGTTTCACCTGGGATAGAGCTAATTTTCTCCCTAGTAGACGGTGGTGTGGTATGTTTTGGCTTTAGTCTGAGAGCGACGCTGATAGCAACAACTAAAACATCTGTGTGTTAAGTAATGCTTACCCTGATCAAGGACTTTTAGTCTCTCCTGCTCTGCTAGTAAGGAGGGGCACATGAAGCTGTGAGGGAGCAGAATCAGGACACCTGACCCAAACTAGCAAAAGGGGTATTCCTCCCCACATATCTCATAACACAGCATGTCATGCTCAGTATAGAAACTGAGGGGAGTTGGCTGGGAAGGACCTATTGCTGCTTGGGGATGGGCTGGGATGGGCATCATTTAGCAGGTCATGAGCAATTGTATTGTACATCACTGTTGTTTGTTGGGGTTCTTTGTTTTCTCTCTTAATTCCCTTTTAATTGTTATTATTTTAGTGTTAGTATTGTACCTTATTTTAATAACTAAACTCTTTCTTCTGTGAATCCATTCTGGCTGGGTCCTGCTTCAGCTGTGCCACATCTCAAGGTGCCTTTGCATTATAGATATGAAGCTCTGCAAGTGGAACTGAACAATAATGACGATGATAGTTCATCTAGCTTGGACATGTCACTGAGGTTTAGTCAGCCTATGTCCTGTGTCAAAACTGCTTCCAACAAGAAAAAATGATGGCTCACTGCTGCAGCAGGCTCCCTTCTGAAGGGAATAGAAAGCCCAACATGCAGACTAGACTGGACCCACTTCTTAGGGAAGTCTCCTGCCTCCCTGGGGCCTGAGTTAAAGATGTGAAGAGAAAGCTGGCAGCCAGTCACAAGTGGTGCTCCCCAGGGCTCAGTACTGGGGCCAGCTCTGTTTGATATCTTTATCAATGGTCTGGAGGAGAGGATTGAGTGCACCCTCATTAAGTTTATAGATGACAGCAAGTAAGGTGGGAGTGTTGATCTGCTGAAGGGTAGGAAGGCCCTGCAGAGGGACCTGGACAGGCTGGGATTTTAGGCCATGGCTAAAGGTATGAGGTTCAACAAGGCAAAGTGCCGCGTCCTGCACTTGGTCTATGCAACACCACAGGCATGGGGAGAGCACCTGGAAAGCTGCTTGGTGGAAAAGGACCTGGGGTGCTGATTAACACAGCTGAATACAAGCCAGCTTATACCCAGGTAGAGAAAAAGGGCAACAGCATCCTAGCCTCTACCAGCAATAGTGTGGCAGCAGGGCCAGGGCAGTGATCATCCCCCTGTACTGGGCACTGGTGAGGCTGCACCTCGAATCCTGTGTTCAGTTCTGGGCCCTTCACTACAAGGGAGACACTGAGGTGTTGGAGTGGGTCCAGAGAAGAGCAATGAAGCTGTGAAGGGTTTGGAGGACAAATGTGATGTAGAACAGCTGAGGGAACTGGGGTGTTTAGTCTGGAGAAGAGAAGGCTCTGGGGAACTTTGTTGCTCTCTGCAGCTACCTGAAAGGAGGATGGAGAGAGGTGGGGTCTATCTCTTTTCCCAAGTAATAAGCAATAGGACAACAGAAAATGGCCTCAAGTTGCATGAAGTGGGGTTTAGATTCGGTATGAGGAAAGAATTTCTTCATTGAAAAGGTTGTCAAGCATTGAAACAGGCTGCCCAGGAAAGTGGTTGATTTGCCATCCATGGAGGTATTTAAAAGACATGCAAATGCAGTGCTTAGGGACATGGTTTGGTGTTGGACTTATCAGTGCTAGGTTAATGATTGGACTTGGTGACCTTAGAGTTCTTTTTCAACCTAATTGACTCCTAGATCTCATCCATAAGCTAAGGCTTACCAAGACATGGTCCCTCTTGCAGCCAGTGCCTGGGGTGGAGATGATTGCAAAGCAAAGGCAGATTTATTGCATGGCCCCTGGGGAGTCTGCTTAATGCAGCAGGTTGACTTGTAGTAGTGAAGTGTCAGATGTTAGCAATCTTTACAGTAGAGGCATTAAGCCTCTTGGGCTTAGTTACTCTATGGGACCAAGCCCAGGTCAGCAGTACACCAAGCCATGAACACCAGGCTGAGATTTGGGAGTATCCTGTCTAAGAGCTTTGGGCTTCAGTTTGGATCTGCCAGTGCCATGTCAGAAAAATCAGTATAGCATTGAGCAGTGTCTTCATCAGCCTTTGACTTCTCTGATCTCCTTCTTTAGCCTTCTGCAGGTCAGAGCTGAGATGTGTGTGTACATGCAAACTTGCAGTGCCTCTGCCAGTTGGGTATAAACAGTGGGCTGGAAGCCACCTGGGTGGCTGTCAGAGTGTCCTTTTCTCTGGAAGAAAACCAAAACAGATAATTTCATGATTTCTCCTCTCCCTTCTGTAAATACTCATCATAAGTGGTTAAAAAGGAGCAGCTGCAGATGATGAATCCTGGCTTGTCGTTGTTCTTCATCAGGAGGATAGCCTAGTCAGCACTCAAATATCCTTCCCCTCTGGTCTCCTGCTGCTTCTGTGCACTTCATCCTCGTGCTGCTCAGAGATCATAAAGAGCATATAGACAGGGATGCAGCAAACATATGCTGTGCCTGTGACTGTAAACTCGAATGAGCTAGTCAGGTGCTTAAGGGCAGAAGCTATTACCAGCATAGGAGCAGTTGGACAGATGCAAGGTGGCATGTGGAGGGGTTGCCATCAGAGGCCTGGTCTCTCAGAGGGAGGAGTGGGCAGTGGGGTAATAAGAGGTCACAGCCTGAATTTTACATCTTCAGACAGTGATGCAGCAGCATGGCTCCATCACAGCCCTTTTGTTCTGTCCACAAGAGTGCCATCAAATACAGGCATGTCATCTTTGGGGCCAACAGGTAGCTGGGAGCTCTGTGGATGGAGCTGTCGGGGTCCTGTGTGCTTGGCAGGGAATTGAGAGATGTTGCAAATCCTCCTCATTGCAGGACAGAAGGAAATGGTGGTGTGTAGGAGGGATGCAGCTGGCTGATGAGCTGCCCACCTGCTTTGGGATCCAATGTAATTGCAGAGTAGATAGGCAGGTTATCAGCCGCAGCACAGCAAATAGATGGCAACTTGCGGGCGTTCTGGTGGTTTCGTTTTGTTTTTCTCAAAAGCTGTGATATGTTGAAATGTCCCTTTACATCAGATGAGTGTGCTCCCAGATTGTTCCAGGTCACCAAGGGAGCAGAGGCAGTGTCCAGTTGCCATACCCTGGCTGGCAGTCTGCTTCTCTTCTGCACTTAGACTTTTGGCAGCTGAAATCAAACCATAAATTGCCTGGAAGTTTTAATACCTAGGGCACAGCTTGCCTGCCTAGATCTTTGCCTTTGTCTAAGAAGTCATGACTTCTCTGAGCTTGCTGATGAGAGTGCTGGGTGAGGCTGCTCTGATCACTGCAAGGGAATGTTTGACCCTGCAGCTGGTGGGTTCCCCATGCTCCCTCCTTTAAACCTGTGGCAAATACATGTGCACCTGTTTTTCCAAATCTCAGTTTTTCCCACTGATGTTTTCTTCTTGTATACAATAGGGTAAAGAAAGGTGTGTTTTCTGTTCGGTTCTCTTTGGCTGGGGGGGAAACTTTTTTGGCTGGAGGTCTGATGCCTGTGATTTCACCTGCAGGGGCCGGGCCCCTGCTGTGACTGAGTGCTAGTGTCCTCTAATGGACAGCTCTGAAAAGCCTCACTGAGGGATGGAGGCCTTTCAGACATGAGATTTTATTGTCATGGTAATTTATAGGCACAGCCACTGTGAATGTGTCATTAGAGATGTCCATCCCTGGATCCCATTAGATGGATCCAATTAGAGATGCATCCCTTTCGGTGTTCAAGGCCAGGCTGGACAGAGCCTTGGGTGACATAGTTTAGTGGGAGGTGACCCTGCCCATGGCAGGGGGTCAGGGGCTTCATGATCTTAAGGTCCTTTCCAACCCAAACCATTCCATGATTCTACAGTTCTATGTCTTGCACATCTTTAAAGTAGTCCTGTTTCTTATGACTTATGGTTTTGCTTTTGTATTTCTACTTCTCCTTAGGCAGAAGAAAAGCATCAGCTGAAACAGCCCAACCTGTTGATCTTCACAGTGTATCCATTTTCCTTGTCATCTGAAGAGTGGGGAAGATAAAAGGGATGCAGGAAGGACAGATGGAAAATAAGCACTGTAGTCAGCTTCTTGATCCCCTTTAAAAAACACTTTATCAACCAGGGCAAGCACTGCAGCTCCATTGTGTTTCACAAATCTGTTTGTGATTTGAAGCATGCAAATCATTTTAAGTGCTGGTTTGTTTTTTAAAATTGGAGTAAAGTTATGTCCATGTGGAAGATGAAGTGCCTTTCTTTTCCCCTAAATCACGGGGGAGAGGTCATGATTGTGTGACAACCTACGTAGTAACGTAACCTGCAACTCACATTGCTAGTAAAAGCGTTTGACACCCTGAGATACCTGCTGAAAGCAAATAATTTGTGCTTACAACTTGATGCGTGTTAGGAACATTTGAAATATCTTTTCCTATATCCTCTTAAGGCTCCTTTATTTCTTTTCTCTAAGACTCCTGCTCTTGGTGTGAACTCTAGAGGTGGGTCACAGGTGTGCTTTTTCAAAGGTGGGAAAGAAACAGCACTTCAGCTTTCCCTACATCAGCCTCTTTGGGATACCTAGAATACAGCACCTTAGCCAAAGGACAACTGATTAAATTGAAAGATGGCAAGCTTGGACCTAAGCTCTACATCATTGCTAAGTGAAAGCACACTGTAAAACTAACTCCCTGCTCCAGAACAGCACCACAAGCAGGATGCCTGCAGGATACATTTGGGCCGGACATGAGAGAGATGACTGAGAAAATCTAGAGGTTTTGGAATAAATGATAGTATTTACTGATAATATTTTAACACCTATGCTTCAGTTCCTCAGCCAGTTTCTAGTTTTTGGTGCATGGTAGGACTAACACAGAAGATCAGTGCTTCTGCATCACTTACCTTCTCTATAGCATCTGGCAGTGGCCACAGGGAGGCCAAACTGAGTAAAGGGATTTTCCTGGAACAGCAGCCCCATGTTTCTTCAGGGAGCTGCACATCTCCTTCCCTTGCTCCCTCCTTACTTGAGACTGCCAGCAACATTTACAGGAAGATTAAGTGAACCAGAAGGTTGGCTGATCTTATTGAAGGTTGGCTTGACTTAATGCTTCCCATTCCAGATGAATGAGTAAATGGGGGCTGTCATGTAATCAGAACCTCAAGTTGACTCATTTTTACACCCTGTACATCAATCAAGTTGGGGGTTCTGTAGGTGATGGCGCTCTCCATACTGGCTCTCAGCAACTCCCATCCCCTGGCATCAGGGGCTTTTCTGATACAAGCTTGAATCCAGCAGCTCAAAAAGGCAACAAAATAGCCTGCGCTTTGGGATAGCAATGATTCAGCAGACAAGGCTGAAATAACTAAAGATGAATGGCTCCGTTAGGTGGTTCCTGAAAGGTGGCTATTATCATTTCACACTTGAGGATGGCACAAGGTGAGAGAGCAGGGAGAAAAGGGAGATTGAGGGTGGCGAAAGCAGATACAATCCGGAGTAATGACATGGGGCTGAGCACAGGAAATGGAGCCTGCGGATCAGCAAGGGATTACTGCTTTATTAGCCTCTGGATTAGTGTCCTAGGGCCAGAGACTGCAGAATAGACTGTATTGAATTATTGCTTATCAGCTGGTGCTCACTGACTGATTTGGGTTTGTCCCAGTAATCTCCCCAGTTTGGGGAGGTATTTTCTGTGATCAGGCTGGAATACTGCAGTAAATAGCTTGGAAAGAGGTGGATTTTAGGAACAAAACAGCCACATAGGGTTGAGAAATTACAGGAGGACTCTGGTGAAACAGTCACACAGTAGTTGTTCAGTACCGTTCTTTTTCTTCCTTAAATTGTAAGGACTGTCTTATCTCTAGATCAAGCCTCTGAAGACATAGCTGGATATTTCCAGTCTTTGCTTGCAACAGCCTTGATTCCAGCACCTTCCCATGTTCCTGTTCAGTCTTCAAAGGTGAATTCAGATGAGTCAAATCTACTTTGGCTACAGGTCTAAAATGTCTGGGGATATAATTTTAACCACCGAAAACTGTCTCTTTATTGATACATGTGTGTGAATGAGGAAGAGAAACAGTGTAAAGAAAGCAATCAAGTATGCCTGCAGCCTTCTTGAAATTGCGCTGTGAAGTTAGAAAGGCAAGGACGGAGACAAAGGTGGCAGAAAGTGATATTGCTTCAGCAGGGGATGTAGCTTGCCCTGAGCCAGCAACAGTTCCCTGTAAAAAATGTAATAGCCCTGGTGCAGGGGTATTATCCTTGGTCTGTGGCACAGGTTTAGGCTCTGTAGTATCAAAGATGGTGTTACACTAATGCTTCTAGCCTTTATTTGCAAAGGGAATTTTCCAGTCGTGAACCAATTACAACTTCATGCACTTTGAGGCTTGAAACACGGAACAACAGGAATTAAGGCATTTGAGCAGAGCTGACTCCCCCAGGCATTCATCATTAGAAACTTCTGGATAAAATGCTGGTCATTTGAACATGTGAAATTTGCTATGATGTAAGCAGTGAGAGCTGGGCATGCGCAGATAAAGAGGAAAATGAAGAGCCACCTAACAGCAAGGCTTCTGTCTCTAACATGCATTTTGTGATGTAGAATTGAGGAGTGAGTTTCTGTATGAATAATAGTAATTAGAACTGTAGTTCCTGGATGAACCTCTGCAGATTTCCAAGTGTCAGTAGTGTGGTCCACAGCCAGAAATACAATCCCTCCCTGCTCCATGCAATCACACTTGTCATCTGAGGGACTTCACTTCCATAATGCTGTTAACCACAGTCTGGAGAAAGCACGTGAATCCTGAGGCTTGACTGTCCTCTCTCAGAAACCATGCTCTGGGCTCCTGGCCTAGCAGAAGTGTTAGAAGCAGTTTTGTGCTGAGGTTATGATCGTAGTGGCTCTTGAGAAGTATTCACTGAGCTTCACTGACTGATACTCAGCTTGGAGACCTTTGAGGAAGTGCGTGATTGATGAACTTATGTTGATGACTTACTGACTAATGTGCCTAATGTGGTAAAGGTATTTGGCTGCCAGAGGTACTATATTTTCATTTAGAGGTAAAGCCAAAGACTTAGTTGGTAGTGATGCCGTAACATCTTCCACATGAGTTTGAATGCAATCCTCGATGTTCCACTAAATTTCAACTAGAGAAATTCTGCTGACTTGGCATTTGTTCTGTAATTCATCTAGACCAGTTACTCCTCATTTTTCCCTCTCTGACTGTGCTATATAGTTTTATTATGTGATGGTTTATAACTTAGTTGTGATGTGATGCCAGCTATGTCTCAGAGTTAGATTAATGATCCCTGTATAATATGCATATATGTCTGTAAAGCACTTTGGATGAAAGATGCTAAAAAATGCAGGTTATTTTTTTGCCCTTCCCTGTGTTTCGCTTTGTTGCATGCTATTTAGCAGCTTTGCTGCTGTTCTGTCTCAACGCCTTGTTGAATAAAGTGTCCTGAACAATTTGGGGAGCTCTGGCATATTTTATTAATTGCCTTTTACAGGTTGTTTTCCTGTCTCTTTTGAAACTTGCTATTTCACAAACATAATGAAAAATGAATGTTTTAAGCTAAAGTTCTAGAACCCAAAGTGGGGGGGAAGGGAAGAAAGAAGAAAACTCAGAGAAGTATTTGGCCAATTTTAAGCCAAGCTTTTGATCCGATGTGATACCAGAGACTCCTGTCAGTAGGGATTTAGGGTACAGGAATAATAATAACTGTAAAGGAGGAGAGATGGGTGCACAGTGTTCCAGGCAGGATAAAATAAACCAGCAACCCATCTGGGTCTCTGACGACTTCTCAGAGAAGGGGTTTGTACTCAGAGATTTGTTCTGACAGCAGTGTTTTCAAAATGTTTAGGACTCATGCCATCACACTTCTTCTAAACTCTGATTACCTTATGTGACATATCCTCAGCTGCTGTAAATTGATACCACTTCATCAGCTTCAGTGACATCTTGTCAGTGTACCTCGGCAGAGGATTAGACCTCTGCATCAAGCATGTTGCCTTGAGCTGGGTTTGGATCTCATCATAAGTCATTACAAGCCTGTTGAGAGAGGGCTGAAGGGAAGACATAGGTTATGACAGGTCATGGTGAAGACTGACCCAGTAAATTGAACTCATTTATTTTTGATTTATAACTAATTCCAGTTTTTCTGTATGATTTTGGCTCCAGGACACATTAACTTCTGAGACAGAAAAACTTCTAGTTATGAAGATCTCTGTTCCATCCTTTGTAAGAATAGCATGATATTGATTCTGATGTTCTGACCAAAACCAATGAGAGAAACTGCATTCTCAATACCATTATTCCCCTTGCAGCTATCTTTGATACTCATCTTTGCTGCTTGTCACAAGGCTACTGTGCAATACCTTTGTGCTGCAGTGTTTTATCATAACTCAGGCATAAGACTTTATGAAAGATGGTTTGAAGTGTCCTTTGGCATCCATTAATGTGAAATGTGCTGTGGAAATGTAAATCATGTCACTGGCTGTCAGGAGCACCTGCCCTTCAAAGAGTGTCCTGCTGCATTACTGAGGGAGGGGGCGAGGAGGCCAGCAGGGCATAGCAAAGCAAAGAAGCTGTTTTAAATTTCACTTAGTGGACTCTTGTCTGCAGGGTAGCTTCTGGGACTAGAGATCCTGAATGTAAGGGCCACAGTGCTGCTCAGCTAGTGGATATGGAGGACAACATACCATTGCCCTTGCTCCTGTAACACTGCATAGGCAGTGCTCTGTCACCTGGTGGGCAGATTATTCTCGCTGTGGGCAGTGCTTCTCACAAATACAGAAACATTTCACTCTCTGGACTCGGGCACTGTCTTTTCTTGTGGTTTGGGAGTTTCAGCTGGAAAGGCTTCCCCACACTGGTAGCACCAGGGAGTGCCATGCTGGGACTCAGCCTGGCTTCGTAGGAGTGGGTTCAGACACGCACCCAACCATCATGGTGGAGTTCTTCCTGCATTATTCCAGCCCTGAGTGCACTCTGTTCACTGCACACCATAGTACCAGTGTGTCTTCCAGTGTGAAAGCAATATTTTAAGGGGCTACTGATTTTCTTTGTCAGGACATTGGCTTACTTGCCCAAGTATAAACCTCTGGTTTACCCTAAGGTACCACTGTTCAAGCCAACAATGGGCAAATACATCTCCTGTGATGATCCAAGCGCAGCTCACTGTCAGATGGGTGGTGCTACAAAACAGCCACAGACAGCTTCAGTTTCAAAGTATTATGACTTGGTTTTTAGATGCAGTTCAATCAATTGGCAGCTTGCAGAGGTCAGGCACGGGCATCTCTTAACTCATGCCAGAATACTCTGAGGTTTTTTATAATTTCTATTTTATTCTTTTAAACCTAAAATCCAAATGTATCATCTTCATCCAGTCTGAACCCCAACCCAACATACTCACCCAAGAAGTGTTATTTCTATGATGTGAGCCTTTTTGTTTTGAAAAGCTTTATCTTTCACTGACTGATACCCTTCTTCACATCCCTTGACCTCTCTTGAATTTGTGGCTAGCTGTAGGTCAGGTGAGTAGATTTGCTTCTCAGAACTATAAGGCTTCCAGTGCAGACATCAGTTTTGTCAATGTGTTATTATTGTCTACGGTGAGTCTGATCATAACTAAGAAGGCTCTGTGAACAAAGGATATTTGCTATGTGGTCCCAGAAAATAAATTGTAGTTTAGTAGGGTAGACAAAGGCTTCAGGCTGTCCTTAGGATTAAGGAAATAGATTCAAGTCTTGCTAAATGGAGCATTTCCAAGTGATACTGGGAGAGCAAGTGTGGACTACTTTGCCTCTATATCATGTATGTCTTGAGCTTACCAATGCACGCATATCAAACAGATAACGTGCAGGTCTCTAGGCAAGAATTCTGAATCACTCAGCCTTGCAAATGGCTCCCTAATGGACTTTTCTTGAAGCACATGACCTCCTTAGACAGGAATTAAACAGTATGTTTTAAAGGTTAAACTTTAAAGGTTAAACTTGTGTAGATGGGGACAAGTGCAGACTGTGTTATGACTGAGGGCTGCTCACCCTGCTGGAAGTAAAGCTTATCAGAAGAGCCTCTTCTGTTAGCAAAAAAGTCTACTATCAGTATTAGTGAAGTCTATTTTGCAAGGAGATGACACAGCTGAGAGAGAGGATTTAAAAACCTTATTCACATTCAAGTATGTGAAACATGTTGTATTAAGATTTTGCTGCTGTCCATCTGAAACGTTTACTCATTGACAAAGCTGCATAGATTATTTAGCAATGACTGTCACACTCTTCCTAATACTGTGTGTGCTACTAATATGCCAAGTGCTTTGAAATAACTTTAATGTTGTCGGAGACCAGCTTTTATGAGAGTTGCAATATCCAAATTTTGGTATAACGAGAGACGTATGGTATAACCCCTCCTTGTCAGAAGAACATATTGTAACTCTGAAGTAAATGCTTCTGCAAAAGTGGGATACTTTTCTATACTTTCCCTCAACAAGTAAGCCCCTGTGACTATACAGCTTGTGCACATGCACATACAGCATGGAGAATTGGCAATGTCTACGTGGTAATGATTTTAACCAGCTTCGCATCCAATTTTGAAGCCTTCTAAATCACCTCAGCAACAAACTCCATTCTCTTGATTGTTTGTGTGATATGTGGCCAATAAGCCGTATTTCTGGCAATTTAAAGATATTTTGTTGGAATGAAACTCTAATAGCAACTGCGTTATTTGTTTTCTGCAAATGCTTCTTTATCTCTCTAGAAACTGTTTTGCCAGAATCTTTGATGATAAGCTGACATGAAGTGTGACTTCAGATCAAATTAGGAAATGTTTTTTAAGCATTTGGCAAGGTCTCTTAGAATTTTTTGCAATACTCGCTGTCTGAAGACTGTAAAGGTAGAATTTTCCAGAACATCCAGCACTTACTTAACTTTTCTGATCCATGCCTGATTGACTTTCTACAGAACAAAGTCTGGACCACAGTTAAGCCCACTTCAAGGTCCTATCCAAAAAGTGCACCATAGTCTGGTGGTGCTGGGCTGTGGAAGAGGGACTGAGGTTCCCCAACTGCATAAGCCCTTTAGGTTAAGAGAGCTGGCACATTTGGACTGCACTCTTGCAGATAGCTAATGTTACACTCCAGTAGCTGAGCTACTTGGGTCCAAACTGGTTATGCACTCTCCTAGCATTGCTTGTGAATTTAGTGAGCTCTGGCTGAGCCCTTCTCCCCTGACAGGGAACTGATGGGCTCTGCCCAAGAAGCCAGTGGATTCTGTAAACTCCCTTAGCCAAGCTGTTTGCTTTTATATTCAATAGCCTTCTGACCCAGCCTGCGCTCTTGGTGATTGCAGCATGCCAAAACAGTCCTGGCAAGATGAGATGCTTGTTTAAAAAGCTTTTGCTATTTCTTTAACTTTGGGAGCATATTTTATACTTCTTAAGATTGAACTTTTACCTTGCAGAGGTTGGAACTGCTTGCTCGGGCAACAGCTGGGGTTTCTTTTGCTGATTCCTGCGAAATCAAGGAGCCTGCTCTTTTCTCTGTTGGCCTGCTTGCCTTCGCTATTCTGATCTGAAATCTATGAGGGTGTTTTTGTGTTCTTCATAATCTGAGGTATGAGTAATTCCAGAAAGACAAACTCAACTTGCCCTTTCTGCTGATTAAAACTGGTAACAGGCTTCAGTTTTGAAGTAAAGGCATGTGACGGAATCATGACATGGGGCCCCACCAGGGATGCTAGGCTGCTGAAAACTGACCTAGGGTTTGATGGACTGTGACATTGCTGACACAGGTCTGAGTCAAAGCCATCTGAAATCCATGAGGTCTTCTCTGTCATACTCCATGAATCACAGATCTGGGACCCCTATGGCAAGACTTGGGGTGGGGGGGAGGGTAGATTTTCTTTCTTAACCTGCTGTGTGCATCTTTGTAATGTCACCAGCTGACCTGGGAACCTGACAGTTATACAGTAGACTAAATCTCAATAAAATACATAGGTAAGCAAATGCAATTTAGCTTTTTTAACGAACTCACTTCAAGCTACGGAAAGGAAGGAATTACCCGTCTAAAAAGATCAGTTACCCTTTGTAGAGCTAGACCTGGGGTAGTGACTCTAAAAACAAGGGTTTTCTCTGTCCTTTGCAGGAAGGCTGTAGTGGGAGTATTTTTGGTGCCACTGGGAACAGCATCTGGCCTGTTCCAATTGTAAGTGATATTCTTTCTGCACATAAGATTCAGTCTTATCAATATCAGTGATTTCTTCTAAGGAAAAATGGAATTCTAAATGCAGACCCCTCTTGAACTCTAATGTCCTGCACATAATTTTCCACCAAAATGGATGGTGGAAAATGTTCCTTATGCTTTAACAGTCAGAAATAACTTCAAGTCATGTTGCAGTTCAGGGGCCAGCACATGGACTTGCAATGGCATGAAAACGCTGTCTTTTCCTAAGTGTTAGTGAGAGGTGTATCTTGTTGATGTTGCTAGTCCAAAAAAGCCATGTTATTTTTAAAAAGGAAGCCATATTGCAGGAAATTAATCTCCTTTTCCACTTGTCCATCAGCTTCTAGCCAGAAATATATCGGCTAAACTTTAGAGAGAGGGTTAGGTGAGTGCAGAGAAAGGGAAAGTATGAAGGTTTGCAGGTTGTATTCTATAACTCTTGTATCTCAGATGTTGCTCTTCACAGCATTGCATCACATCCCCTGCTGCTGTGCTCTGAGCTGAATCAGAAGCTGCATAAAAGCTGATTGGAGTACTCTTTCCTGTGATAAGAGCTGGAGTGTATCTAGCCTGCTTTTCTCTTGCTTTCCCTACCTTCTCTTCCAGAATAAGAGAAAAGATGAAATTTAGTGGGTTGTCCTCCCCAAATAATGCTCTGCAACCTCTGTGGATCTGACTGTTTTGCCCACCCAAATCCTAGTACTGCAGTTTAGATACAGAAACAGTCTCCCCTTCCCCTAAGAAATAGGAGACCATAGAAAAAGCTTTTGGTATGTGAGCCAAAGGCAGTGACTGCAGATGTCTCCAGGTCAAGAACCAAGAGGATATCCCCACTGGCAGTGTCTGCACTGGACAATTGTTACATGCTTCTTGCTGATGCATTGCTGCTGGTGGAAGTGGTTGGTACACTGGTGTCAGTAAGTCACTGGTGTCTCTAGCATCATCACCTCTCAGTTATGTTAAAGCTGATTTGCGCACTGTAAAGTAACTGAGATTTCTCTACCCAGTTTGAGGAAGCCAAGCTGCAGCCTGTACAGATGTAGCCTAGGTAGATGAAACCACAGAGAGGAAATACCTGTGAGAACATGGAGGCGCAGCCACCTCTGCAGGTGTCTGCACTGATGTCTGTGCCACACACACTGATGCCTGTGCAGCCTGACTGCCTGCAGCGGTTATCTCTGTTGAAGTTAGCCTGCGTGAGCCGCAGTCACATCTGCTGCAGGTCAGGCATACCTGGAGGAATAGGAAGGTGAACAGCCCTGTGCCACATCTGCAGATGTTGGCTGGATCAAAAGCAGAGAGGCTTCGTTCTCCTCTCTGCTGCTGCTGCCACCCTCTCTAGGGTGGCACAGTCATCACAGGTTGGCTGGTCACCGATCTCTTGTTGCAGCAGTGAGTGCGATGCATGGCGCAACATGGTCCTTTGAGCCTGAGCACTGGGAAACAGGGCTCTGAAGGGAAGGCAGAGCTAGGGCTGAAAATTGTCAAAGCAGTACCCAAAATATGGAAGAGAAAAAAAATTGCTTTTTAGTTGTTTGTCAGGAGATGACGTGGTTCCAGAGTGGGTCGCCCTCCAAGAGAAGGTGATGTCAGGGAGATCTAGACATGGCTCATTCTTAGCCAAGGCATTCCCCATCCTGTGGTTCTTGGACCTATTCTTTCAGCTAGACTCATCTCCTGTACTTATACTCTGAGATATACTTCCCACATGGGAGTCTTTTGTCAGGCTAAATTCAATGAGGTATCTGGACAGTGTTGATGGAGGCCATTAAAAGGGCACAGTTAGAATCCATCAAAATCTGTGGAGCACAGGGGAGTTCAAGGGAATGCCCGAATGCACTGGAAAATCACCCTGTTGCACTTCTCTTCATTAGTCTGAATTGCATTCAGAGTTGTATGTTGCTGTGGTGCAACTGTGTGTGTATATATATTTATTTCTATGTACATATATGAAGTATTTCAACAGTGTGGAAAAAGGCATAATGTAGCTGGACATACCTAGTATCTATATGGATTTCTGTGTCTTTACAAAGTGAGAACATTTGGTTTATTTTTCTTTTTTTGTTGGGTTTTTTTTGTTGTTTTCCAGAATGTAAATAGTGATAATCTTCCTCTTTTGTCATCTAATTGCAAATTAATCTTTGGTTTTGCTTAGTAATTGAAACTGGCATTTTTGCATCTGCTGCACTGCAGGAATCAATATTGTATGTGACAGTAGCAATTGATTTGTAAGCAGTGGCACCCACACTGCAGATCTTCGGCCTCGGGGATCAAATACCTCAAGAAAGCAGAAAAATCATTTTAAATCAGAAGGGATTATGAGGAGAGATAGGCTAGGTCCTGAAGCCTAGTACAACTAACAAATCAATTCCTTGCTTTGTCATAGCTTTTGTGTGTGATCATATACAAGCAGTGAAGACTATCACAAGTGTGACTTAATTATACAGGAAATTTTGCACCATCCAAAGTAGCACCTTGAATGGCCCGTGCCTATAGCTTGCATTGGTACTACAGCTGAGTGTTATAACCAAGGCACATCCTCACTGTAAACATGTAACACATAGGCAGTCGTGGTTTGGAGATGAACCTGAGCTCAGAGCTAATCTGCTCCTTTCTCACTGAGCTGTACCAGGGTGAGCTGTCAGGGACAGGACAGCCCAGCCTCTAAAGAAAGACTGAAAGGATTGGGAAGAAATTTCCTCAGTTGTCCCCTTTTACTGAAACCACATGTGAAGGTCTGTCAGCAAGGTGGTTCTTGACTATTATTAATGAATGAATGCCAGTGGCAAGGTTATTAGATTTGCAGATACTTCAGTTCCTTCCTCCTTTGTCCAGGTGGCAGAAGCTTTCTCTGACAGTGTGCAACACATGGCTGTTCCTTAGATTTCCAGTTTTAATCTCTGTGAGATTGCAGCAGATCACAGAGTTTGGTGGTACACCCTGGGCTTCAGACAGAGCATGAAACACTACTTCAGATATCTAGATACAAATCAGGCAATGCTTCTACTGTTCTCAGCACTTGCAGCCCAAGATATTCCTGGCATGCTATTCTCCTGCATACCTTGGTACTATGAAGCATGGCCTCTTCAGTTGAAGAGGCAGGGATTAATGAGCCACATGGAAACACTAAGTTGCCTGAGTTAGAGGAGATTAGTTTTGCTTAGACCATTAACATAATTAATCTTGACTCTAGAAATGTTCATTTTGTATTGAAGACTCTCTGGGTTTTTTCTGAAGTTGTACTGCAACACTAAGAAATGAGAATTTCAAAAATACATGTTTTAGTTTAAAATGTGATGTCTGTTCTTTGAAAGCATATGGAAGCTACAGATATGTAGAAGAAAGGTATCTCATTTTTCCCACGATAGTGCCTTGAGGGATCCCAAAGTGGTCAGTTCCTCTGAGATCTTCAAAGCAATGGCTGCAAATGAGGTTTACTATGCTAAGGAGCAGAAGGGAAGGGAATCATAGAATAGTTAGGGTTGGAAAGGACCTTCAGATCACCTAGTTCCAACCCCCCTGTCATGGGCAGGGACACCTCCCACTAAACCATGCCACCTGAATCCTTCAAACAAGTTGCAGAGCTGGAATCCTTGCTTGCATCTGTGCATTTCTGTCCCATCATGCTGTCTGGGGGAATATTTCTGCCTTTTAGCTTTTCCTCTTTTTCCCCATTTCTAAGTCTTTTCTTATTTCCTCACATCAAAAGGAACTGAAGTTAGGCCATAAGAATCATTTGCAGGCATCAGAAGAAGGTTTCTATGGATCTCAAAGTATTCATAGTGAGAAAACTACTGCCTTTGAGGGGAAAAATAGTTAAGAAATACAAGGTTCCCGTTCAACTGGGGAAAGCCATTTTCCTTGCATTTTGCGGAACCATAACTGGCTTGGACAAGAAACTAGAAAAAAAGTGCAATGAGTTCATCTCTCCCCCGTGAGACTCCTAAGAATGGGTATGAAGTGTTTCTGTTTCTGCAGCTCTGCACCTCCAACCACAAAATCATTTTCTGAACTAACTACAGTTAGCTCAGCTTGCAACCAGATTGACTTTAAAAATCCTGTTTCAAGACTTCTGCAGTCACAAATCTATCTGAAAGAACATAAAACATTGAAGGGCTGGTGCTAGAAATGAGTGTGCAGACTGAAGCTGTTACGGCAAAATCATTTGTAAAAACGATACTGGGTTATAGCTGGTGCTGTTTGATTTGGTTTGGGGGAATTCAGAAACTCTTCTAGAAACATTTTTTAACATGGAGCTGCTAAGTGAACTTGTTCTAACCATTTTCCAAAGTGGAGCATTAAGCTTTCTAACCTTAGACATGAGGTTTTATTTCCAGCTCTTTGAGAGTGATGGGAGGAGCAGCTTTCCCTCTGACATTGACTTTAATTCACAAAAATTACAGGCGTCTGCCAAAATACCCTAAATTGTGGAGGAGGTGGAAATTGGGTCATGGAGAAAGATTAACATTGAACGAAAATATTTGCCAGTAGTTGAAGATGAGAAAGGGAAAACTGTGTGTGCTGAAGAACAGGCTGTCTGGTTTTTCTGCACAACCATGACTAGCTCTTTACTTCAACAGAGAATGAAGAGAGAGATCTAGCACCAGGGTAATTTTCTTTGTGCTTGTTTGCTCTGCATCTTTCATATGTCATCAGATCCCTGTGTCCTGCCCTTTTGATGGGGGTTACTTGGACTTTCTTTGCTCAGATGGAGGCAAGACTGAATTCTTGTCAGACAAACTTTCCACAGGGGTTATATCTTATAAATGCAAAAAGCTTTAGACAACTTGCTAGCAGCAGCTACAGCAGAAACCTTCTAGCTGCTGCTCTGGGTGGAAGGACAGAGTTCTGCACTTCACAGGTTCCTTCAGACTGATGTTTGTAACCTCCAGGGTGGAGTATGCAATTTGAGAGAGGTGGAGCTGCTCCACTAACTGGTGACAGCTGTGAGATTGAGGGACTGTCACTGGAGAGCAATGAAACATCCACCTCTTAAGAAGGGAAGCCTGGGGCTATCAGAATAGGGAAAGAGGGATGAGAGTTAAATGGGAGATGCTGTCAGCAAAAATGCCTTCAGATTTAGTGAGGATTTGGTTTCTGTTTTCTGGAGCAGCCATTCACCTACAGAATAAAGCATCCCCAAGTCTAAGTGCAATGTAGTCTTACGTGTCACAGAGTGCCATGCTGTCCTTGGCACAGTCCCAAGCTTGATGATGGCCTGATCCGTGTACCAGAAAGCACTTAACCAGCCCACAGCATACTAAATAGCAGCATATCTCAGTGCAGATTTACAGGCAGAGCAGCTGATGATTTCAAGATTCACATGTTTTTTTCTCTCCCTCTCCACCTGCGGGTTTTACCTTCTACTCCATTCCTGTGAACACTGCCTTGCAACTCAACAAGAAGATTACACTGAGGAGTAACTACACAAGTGGGAATGCCACCTTTATATCTTTCCTCTGCTTCCTAGCGCCAGCTGGGGATGTGTTCAGCCTCTGAGCTAATTAATTATGCTGGTTTGAAATAACCCTGCAGCCATTTATTTCTGTTCAGTATAGTCCTTCTTTGGGATGCAGGAGTGCATCTGGAACTGGCATACTTCCCCATCTGTGAAGGAATGCAATGATGTCTCTTTTAGAAAAGTTTTACAGCTCTTTTTCACTAGGAGACATGACAAAGAGTCCTTGCAGGCAACGATCTGCCATTTGCTTGACAAAAGGTAGGATGTTGCTGCGAGATGCTGGTGCATTACTAGGCACTGGTCCAACTCACATGAGAAGTCAGATAAGATGCAATCACTTTGTTATATTAAGTATTTTTAAATTACATGATGCTTATGAAAATAACATTAATATTTTCACAAAATAGAAACCAATTTGTTAATTTAAAAGCTATTTTGAAGATATACATACTAGAACTGTTGCATAGCTTCTCACAGCAAGCTATGTTTGCTTTCTGACTGTGTCCTTCTAAGTGTCGGCAAACATGTGTGATACATAATTTATTTTAGGTGGTCTATTTGAGATCAAAACTTCTCTGCTCTTCCATGGCCTTGGCTTCTCTTTCATTCTGGAAATTCCTAGTATTCTTCTCGTAATGCCTCTCAATTGGAATGCAGTGCATCTTCCAGCATCTTCACTGTGGTTGCTCACCCTAAGGTGCTCTGAAACAATTTTCTACATGCTACAGAATAGCTATGTGTAGGATACAAAAATTTATCTGTCAGAGTGGCATCTCCCTCAGGAGCATGAACGTTCGGAGTGCCACTTCCATTCTGCAGCAGTGAATGAGTGTACGGTGTGGCAAGGTGAAAGCAAGAGTCACAAATGACTTTTTGTTTTCATGTGGATCAAGGACATCTCTCTGACTATGGACCTGCTCAGAAAATGTTTTAAACTATAGTTTTTAGCTTAGCAATCGTACAATGTCTAGGAAGTACTGTAAGATTTGAATTCCCTCAAGCCCAAGGGTCTGACAGAGGAGACTGGGTCAAGCAAAAGCTGCTCATGTTGTATGAGGAACTGAAGAGTTTTGGATTTGTGGTTGGTAAGCTGGAGACTCTTGCAGAGCTCTAAAACCAATTAAGTGACTATGCACAATGTGTTGCCTGATTTTGAAATGCTCTATGAAAGATGATTGTGACTGGGTTTTATTATTAGATTTTAGCTTTTTAGAAGACCTATTGTTGAATAATGATGATTTAAATTATAATAATTACTTAAACCCTGGACATCCTGAAATCTGTTGAAGCAGCTTAGCATATTCAATATTATACTCACGGTGGCGGTAAGAATTGCCTGCAGCACAAAAGGTGATGCTGGTAACACACATTGAATTGTGAAGGGCTCATGTGCTTAGCTGAGTGATCGGGGAATTCTCATCCATCAAGCACTGGGAGCAGAGAGAATGAGGAAATCTGAATGTGCAGCTGGACTGTGTAAACCCACTTGGCCTCTGAGAAGGCAGAGAAACTGCTGCACACCATCCTGAGGAAGGTATTGGCTTGAGATTGCATTGCTCAATACAGTGTTTCCCGAAGATTGAAAGGCATTGAGTATAGAAGTCAGGTAGATGGTCTTTACAGAAGCGTTGCTCCTGGGTGAAAGAAGATTTGACTTTGAGTTTTGATGGTGACTTGTGACATCTTTTGGGACTAGCAAACAAAGATCAAGAAGATATTTTTTGTGTGTCTTTCAGAGTGCTTGCACCTAACTGTTTCTTGGAAGGAAGTTTCAGGGTGACAGAGGAAGCAGCATTTGAGGCAATATTATCTCCTTTCCTATTTAAGCCTCCTGTTTGTGAAGTAGTTTGGCTTGTCTCTAGAAGGCAGGAAGCAACGCCTGCAAGGCAGCACATGAAAATGATGTCACAAAAAAGGAATGTATTGCAGATAGGGGAAGAGAATGTTCTTATCATGTTGGTCAGAGTGGAAATGGCTCAACATAAACATGATCATACATTCAAGGCCAGGTTGGACAGAGCCTTGGGTGACATGGGTTAGTGGGAGCTGTCCCTGCCCATGGCAGCGGGGTTGGAACTTGATGTTCTTAAGGTCCTTTCCAGCCCTAACTATTCTGTAATTCTATGATTATATTTCAGTGTGCTCTACACTGGGAGTATGCCACAAGACAGACAGACCAGCCATCCTGAGTGCGGCTCAGGGACTTCATCAGCTAGAGGTGGCTCTTTTAGATTGGGTGATATTGAACAAATTCTTTTTCATTAATGTGTTCAGACACTTTTTTTGCATCTTGGTAAACTTCTGGTATTTGTAACATCCTTTGACAAGGAGTTCCACAGTTCAACTATGCCTTAGTAAAAGGGCTACCATTTTGTTTTGTTTTGTTTTTTTTTTCTGTTACCTCTGTTTCTTTGCTTTTGCATTCAAGTACTTCCCTATCCATTCTCTTGCTATTTTACCTGTGATTTTTAGGGGTCTAATGCCCATATTTAACTTTTACAGTTCTGTTACATTATTCTAGTGATGGGGGCAGGGTGGGAGAGTGGACAGGCAACAGCAGAACATGATGCAATATTCAAAATGTGGGTGTATCATAAATAGTAGAGAGTTACATAGCGATGATCCATTTTGGTCTCTATTCCTTTCCTAATTGGTCATGCCAGTCCACTTGATTCTTGCTTTTTTGGCTACTTATGAGCAATGAATTGACATTTTCACAGTTCTTTTGCAATGGTAAGACCTTACTTCAAAATGGTAATTGTCATGTCAAAACTCATCACGGTGTGTAAAGTTGCTCATTTTCTCCATGGATGGTACTTTAGCTACACTGTACCCCCTCTGCCTTTTTATAGCACATCTGTTCAGTATTTTGGCAACTCATTGTGGTTTATCTTTGTCTTTAATAATCTGATTAATATAGGCTTCTCAGCAAAGTTTGTCATTAGATGGAGTGCTCTTCTAGATTATTTCTGAATATCTTGAATGGGACATGTCCCAGTGCAAATTTCTAAGGGACTTTTTGGTGGCCATCTACTATACAACCCCTTTTTTTCCTTCTTTTTACCTGTTACATGATCATTTGAGGATCGCTCTCCCATGGCAGGTAATTTTCTTTAAGAATCTTAGCTGAAGATCTTGAATTACTTTTGGATTTATAGAGAAGGAAGGCTTGAGTTTCCCACAGAGAGTGTCTGCTCCAGCTGTGCCACACCACAACTGGGGAGAATTGACTGCTATCAAGTAGTTCTTTAGAATAATTTAAGGGAAAATGTGATGAATTTCAAGCTGCAATCACTACAGCAAATTGCACATAAGCATAAGTTGCTCAATCAAAGTTTATTTTCTATTAATAGAGCACCAACAATCAAAAAGAAAGTTTTGATCTTGTTAGTCTGGTGCTGCTGGATCAGCCAAGGAAAGTGAGATTTGTCATTGGAATTTGTAGGACAGTAGTTCTGATGTACTTAAATGGAGAGAGGGGGTGGCTCATTCATAAATATTAACTGTTAAACTACTTTAACTGATTGGGAATATACAGCTTACACAGCTATAATCTTGATCCTTGTTCTGTGCATTCAGAATGGGCTCTGCATTCTAATATCTTACACTTGTAGACTCTTATTTCCTCACTAATATGATCATTCTGTAATAAAAATATGTTCTTGAATCATAAATGAGATAAGCAGAGGATAAAGCTTGACCCGCTGAAAAAACACTACACTATATGGTAGTGTTTCACATTTAATGATGTTACTCCTTTCCCCCTACAGACACAGTGTCCGTAAAGCACTCATTTCTTAATACTAATGAACCCAGGTAGCACTGTGAGTGACCGAAGTTTCCTTCTTGGGCTTCTCTGTTGACGCATGTTAAGATCACTTAGATGTTACCTGAAGTGGGCCTACAGGGATGCTGGGGAGGGACTCTTCAATAAGGACTGTAGTGAGAGGACATGGGGTAACGGGTTCAAACTTATACAGGGGAAGTTTAGATTGGATATGAGGAAGAAATTCTTTTCTGTGAGGGTGGTGAGGCACTGGAATGGGTTGCCCA